>JAJONZ010016700.1:0-31802 GCA_029582445.1 Solanum paucissectum | reverse complement strand
CAAGCCCAAATTTGAAATAAAATATATAAACATTGAAAACTATAAACTAACTAAAAATATATCAACAAAGTAGATTATAAATAATATTTTTTATCTATAAATAAAATAAAATTATATATATATATATATATTGTCAGTTTGGTTTGACTTTTTTTCTTTTAATACCAAACCAAACCAAGAGTGGTCGGTTTTTTTTTTCAACCGCCAAACCAACCAAACCACAAATCAGTTTTTTTCCGCTTTGATTTAGTTCGTCGGTTCGGTTTGACCTTATGGTTTGACTTGTACACCCCTACTTGTGATTGTGATTGTGATTGTGGTGTGTGAATGGGATCGGTTGCCACGTTCCGGCATAACTAACTATGGGATCGGTTGCCATGTTCCAGCATAACTATGGATCGGTTGCCACGTTTCGGCATAAATATGAGATCGATTGCCATGTTCCGGCATGCTAATTGTTTGGGTTTGGGTTCCATGAGAGGACCAATGATTTGACATAAAATGTGAAGTTGTTCGTAAATGTTGATAATATTGTATATGTTGATATATGTGCATGTGATTATAGTGTTGTGTAACTTGTTTATGTTGCACTAGTGGGATAGCCACGTGATCCTACCAGTACACTGTGGTTGTGTACTGATTCTGCACTTGCTCTTATTTTTGTTGAGTACAAGGCATCTTCAAGCGGCTATTGAGAAACCTCGCTTAGAAGATCAGTGATCGTCGCTTTGAATTCAAGGGTGAGCAAATTCTTTCGGGCTGCCATGAAATTCTCTTTCGTCTATGTCCACCATTCCCGGACTTAGACATTTGTTTTAGTTAGTTCATTAGTATGGGTTGTAACCCTTCTTGTTTAAACTTGTTGAACTTTAGATGTTTTGGTACATTGACTTTCAGATTCTAGGTTATTCTTCCGCATTGTTAGTTATTATTGTTAGAACTTTTGTTAGAGTTTATGGGAACTCTATTTTATTTTCTTAGTGTTTGATTTAAATGCCTTAGTTTTTGGTTGGTTGCTTGATTTGGGTTGTAGTAGTCGTTCTCCCACTAGAGAGTTAGTGTGGGTGCCAATCACAATGGTTTGGGTCGTGACAAAGTTGGTATCAGAGCCTAGGTTTGTTGATCTTGATGTACCTAAACGAGTCTAATAGAGTCTCGTGAAATGGTACATGGACGCCTTTACTTTTTTTCGAGAGGCTATAGGACTTTAGAAAATCTCTCTGTTTTCTCTTGTCTCCTTTCGTGCTATGACTTAATTCCAATTGGTATCTGTCGATTCAAATTGGTATCTAACCTCCTTCACTCTTCTATCCGCTGATGGTTAACACTAGATTAAATGGTGTCAGGCCCGTAGCTCCCGTCAATGCTCCGGTTGAGGAATCTACAGCGAGAGGTCACGGTTGAGGCAGGGGTAGAGGAAGAGCTAGGGGTAGAGGTCATGGAGGAGTAAAACCTCCTGGAAATGGAGCTCATATTGATAATTCACCTATAAATGAGAACCCTCCTACGCATCACGAAGAGATAGAGGAGAATGTTGAGGATTTGGGCCAAGAGGGAGAGGTGCAGGCTAAGACTACAAGTGTTCCTCCTTTGGATCCAGTGTTAGCTCAACAAATCATGTCGTTCTTAAAGGGATTGGTTGGTCCTAGAGTGCTTCTTTCTGCTCAAGCAACTCAAGCTCCTACTAATCCTCATGTTGCTAGCACTACGCCCAAGGTGGCTGGGACTGGAGGTAATGATGCTTTCTTCCGTCCTTTGTTGGGCTGTGTTATGACTGGTAATGAACATGAAATGTTGACTAAGTTTCTGAAGCTAAAGCCTCCTGTGTTTCTTGGTTCTGATAATGAGGATGCTTATGATTTCATTTTGGATTGCTATGAGAGACATTATAAACCGGGTATTGTTCATCAGCATGGGATTGAGTTTGTGTCTTACCAACTTCAAGGTGAGGCTAAGCAGTAGTGGAGAGCATATATGAAATGCAAATATTCTACTTTACCTCCACTTACTTGGACCCAATTTCATGCTCTATTTCTAGAGAAGTACATGCCTAGGACTTTGAGAGATCGCGAGAAAGATGAGTTCATGGCTTTGGAGCAAGGTGGTATGACTGTGGCTGCTTATGAGGCCAAGTTTCATGCCTTGTCTAGATATGCTACTCAATTGGTGACTACTGAGGAAGAGAGAATCTGGTTATTTATTAGGGGATTAAATTCTGAATTGCAAGTATTATATGTTCATATGACTTATGCAGGGAGAAATGTTAATGAGGTGACAAACTATGTTAAGAAAGTGGAGGGGGTGAGACGAGACGGTCAAGCTAAAGCATGGGAAAAAAGAGCCAAGAACTCGGGTAATTTTCAAGGTTCTTATTCCAAGGGGTCCGGAAGACCAACGCTTGCAGCCAAGCCAATTCAGTCCTCTATGCCTGCCTCTACATGTAGTTACTCGGAAACTCCATCTCATAATTTTCAGGATAACTAGGGAGTCGAGCCTTCGACGGGCGGCATACCATCTTTTGATCGTACTTGTTACAACTGTGGAGAACTAGGGCATATGCGGAGAGATTGTCCCCACCCACGTGTGTTAGATTCCGCGCAGCAGCAGCCTAGAGCAGTGGTACCCGCTGGGAATAGTAATAATGGTAGAGGACGTCCACAAGGTGGGCAGAGAAGTAATTAGTGAGGCTGTGGAGGTAGAGGAAATGGTAATGGTAACAGAGGTAGGGGTAACATGCAACCAGGCAGGGAAGTGGTTCATCAAGATGATAGGGCTCAGTGTTATGCTTTTTCGAGCAAGAATGTGGCGAAGGCATCTGATGCGGTGATCACATGTACTATTCTTGTCTGTGACCGGATGGCTAATGTGTTGTTTGATCCGTGTTCTACTTATTCATATGTATCCGTGAGATTTGCTTCAGATTTTGATATGATTTGTGACATTCTTGATGCCCCTATTCATGTTTCTACCCGAGTTGGAGAGTCAGTCATAGTTACCCATGTCTATCGTGCTTGTTCTATTTTGTTTATGAGATTTCAAACTTGGGATGATTTAGTGATTTTGGATATGATTGAGTTTGACATAATCTTAGGCATGACTTGATTGTCCCCCTATTATGCTGTGCTTAATTGTAATACTAAGTCTGTAGCTCTAGAAATTTTGGGAAGGGAGAAATTAGAGTGGGAAGGGGTGTACAAGCCTAAGCAAGCTAAGATTATATCCTCAATTCGGGCTAGTAAACTGGTAGAGCAGGGTTGTTTGGCTTATTTGGCTCATATTAGGGATGTTGAGATTGAGGCTCCATCCATTGAGTCTATTCCTGTGGTGTCTGAATTTAGTAAAGTGTTTCCTAATGACTTTCCTGGTATGCCTCCGTATAAAGATATAGATTTTTACATTGATTTAGAGCCTGGTACGCGCCCCATTTCTATCCCTCCATATCGCATGGCTCAGGTAGAATTAAGAGAGCTTAAGGCTCAAATCCAAGAACTTCTTGATAAAATATTTATTCTTCCTAGTGATTCCCCATAGGGTGCCCCAGTTTTGTTTGTTAAAAAAAATGATGGTAGTATGAGAATTTGTATAGATTATCGGCAATTGAATCGGGTCACTATTCGAAACAAGTACCCTTTGCCTCGAATATATGATCTTTTTGACCAATTGCAAGGTGCATCGGTTTTCTCTAAGATTGATCTAAGATCCAGTTACCATCAATTAAAAATTAGGCTTGAGAATGTTCCCAAGACGGCGTTTAGAACTCGCTATGGGCACTATGAGTTTTTGGTTATGTCTTTTGGTTTGACCACTGTGCCTGCAGCTTTTATGAGTTTAATGAATGGGGTGTTCAAGCCATTTCTTGATTCTTTTGTCATAGTCTTTATTGATGATATTTTGGTCTATTCAAAAAGTGAGGAAGAGCCTGCCAACCATCTTCGTAGTGTTTTGGGTGTTCTCGGGAAGTAAAAGTTATATGCTAAATTCTCTAAGTGTGAATTTTGGTTGAATTCTGTTGCATTTTTGGGGCATGTAGTTTCAAAAGAAGGGGTAATGGTAGATCCTCAAAAGATTGAGGCGGTTAAGAATTGGGTCTGACCAAATTCTGTGACGGAAGTTAGGAGTTTTGTTGGGCTAGCTAGCTATTATCGTCGATTTGTGAAGAACTTTGCTTCTATCGCCACGCACTTGACTAATTTGACCAAGAAGGGGATACCATTTGAATGGACTGAAAAATGTGAGGAGAGCTTTCAAAAGCTCAAGACTCTTTTGACCACCACACCTATTCTAGCGTTACCGATTGAAGGTAAAGATTTTATTGTTTATTGTGATGCTTCTCATTCTGGGTTGGGTGCTGTGTTGATGCAGGATAAGAATGTTATAGCTTATTCCTCGCGTCAATTGAAGGTGCATGCGAGGAATTATCCCACACTTGATTTAGAGTTAGCAGCGGTAGCGTTTGCTCTTAAGATATAGCGGCATTACCTCTATGGTGTTAAGTGTGAAGTGTTTACTGATCATCGTAGTTTGCAACATGTTTTCACTCAATAGGATCTGAATTTGAGACAACGAAGGTGGATGGAGTTACTTAAAGATTATGATGTGACCATTCAATACCATCCGGGCAATGCTAATGTAGTGGCTGACGCTTTGAGTAAAAAATGGTAAGTATGGGTAGTTTAGCTTGCTTAAGTGTAGCCAAGCGACCTTTAGCTAAAGAAATTCAGACCTTAGAGTCTAAGTTCATGCAATTGGGCATCTTAGAAAGAGGTGGGGTGCTAACTAGGATTGAGGTAAGGACCACATTCATTGAGGAGATCAAGGTCAAACAATTTGAAGATGAGAATAAGGCACAAGAGACCACTCTTGATGCGGTGGTGTGCTAAATTTGAAGGGGAGAATATGTGTTTTTAGAGTAGATGACTTGATTGAGAAATTGTTGGCAGAGTCTCATGGTTCGCGATATTCTATCTATCCGGGTGTGACCAAGATGTATAGAGATTTAAAACGAATTTATTGGTGGCCGGGCATGAAGAAAGACATATAGGAGTTTGTAGCGAAGTGTAAAAATTATCAACAAGTGAAATATGAACATCAAAGGCCTGCAGGTTTACTTCAAAGAATGTCAATTCTGGAATGGAAGTGGGAAAGAATAGCCATGGATTTTGTGGTTGGTCTTCCCAAGACTTTGGGGAAGTTTGATTCTAGTTGGGTAGTGGTTGATAGATTGACCAAGTCAGCCCATTTTATTCCGGTAAAAATAGATTATAATGCTGAGCAGTTGGCTAAAGTTTATGTGAAAGAGATAGTGAGGTATCATGGGGTGCCCCTCTCTATCATCTCAGACCGTGGTACCCAATTCACATCCAAGTTTTGAACGAAATTGTATGATGAATTGGGTACACAACTCACTTTTAGTACAACCTTTCATCCATAGACAGACGGACAGTCAGATAGGACAATTCAAGTGTTAGAATACATGTTGAGGGCATGTATGCTTGATTTTGGAGGGCATTGGGATAAATTCATACCTTTGTGTGAGTTCTCCTATAATAATAGTTATCACTCTAGTATTGATATGACACCATGTGAGGCATTATATGTGAGGGGATGTAGATCACCCATATGATGGTTTGAGGCTGGAGATGTGAAACCATTGGGAGTTGATTTAGTGAAGGATGCTCAAGATAAGGTTAGGAGTATTCAATCTAAGCTTCTAGCAGCCCAGAGTAGACAAAAAAAGTATGCAGATCATAAGGTAAGAGACATGGCGTTTCAATCCGGTGAAAATGTTCTTCTTAAAGTATCACCCATGAAAGAGGTGATGCGATTTGGTAAGAAGGGTAAGCTAAGTCCTAGATACATTGGTCCATTTGAGATTCTTGAATGTGTGGGACCAGTAGCGTATAAATTGGATTTACCTCCTAATTTATCGAGTGTTCATCCGGTATTTCATGTATCCATGTTGAAGAGGTATCATGGTGATGGGGATTATATCATTAAGTGGGACTCAATTATGTTAGACAAGGACCTCCAATATGAGGAGGAACCGATTGTAATTTTTGATCGTGATGTGCGCAAGTTGAGGACCAAGGAGATTAAGTTCGTAAAAGTTCAATGGAAGCATCATCCAGTTGAGGAAGCTACTTGGGAAATCGAGAGAGACATGCGTGATAAGTATCCCCAATTGTTCGTCGATTCAGGTACTACTTCATTTCTTCCGTAGCCTATTTTCCCTAAATTTTGTCACTCGGGGATGAGTGATGGTTAAATTAGTATCTATTGTAACGACCTGTCCCCGTCGCTATAGAAAAGCCAACGGTGGAAAATTTGGGGCCGAAAAACTTTGTCGTAGTATTTGGATTTTCCCAACCTTGTCCAGATTTAGATGAAATCAGAGTCATCGAGGTGTAGAAAATTCTGGTATCAATTGGGTGAAGTATTTATGATTTTGAGTGCATGAGTGGTTAGATAACTCGTTAAGGAATACATACAACTTTACAAAATTAAATTCGGGCGAGTAGAACTCTCGGAATCGATCTTGGCGTAAAAGGTATTTTTTGAGCGTCGTTGGTTAGAGGTGTGTTGTGAAATGAGGATTTCGGAATTCTTGAATTAGCTCTCTGTCTTGAGAATGCCGCCTTGGCGCTGGGTTTTGCCGCTTTGGCGGGCTAGACGCAAATTAAAGTCGTTAATAAACCCTTAAACGACCTCATTATGCACTTTTTGACTTTTAGAGCTAAGGAACGAACCCCAAGCGACTCCTACTCATTTTTCACCATTCTTGAGGCTAAAGGTAAGTTTTTCACTCCCCGAATCTATTTTTTGATCCGTATAACGTAATAAAATGAGTGAATATTGATGGAGGAGGGTTTTGTTATAGATTTTATGGTGGAAACAACCCTAATTTGGATAATTGGGATTATGGGTTTGATCTAGGGTATATAGAATTGTTAGTAATCCGAGTAATTAATGATTGTTTATTGATTTCCATATTATATTGATTGTTTGTAGACCAAGAACAAGCGGAACGAATCCGAAAAGGGAAGAATCAAGTTTCTTAGGGTTTCAAGCTTGTTTCGAGGTAGGTGATGGTTGTGATTCTATGATTGTGTGATATATGCTTGTTCTTGCTTCATTATGATACTTGTATATGTATGAATGTTGCAATGTCGATCACATTTGTTGTAAATGAGATAGAGAATTGATGAATTCCATGAAATCATGACTTAAATGTATGATCTTGATGATATACTTGTGATTGTGATTGTGGTATGTGATTGGAATCGATTGCCACGTTCCAGCATTACTATGGGATCGGTTGCCACATTCTGACATAAATATGGGATCGGTTGCCACGTTCTAGCATGCTAACTGTTTGGGTTTTGGTTCCATGAGAGGACCAATGATTTGACATAAAATGTGAAGTTGTTCGCTGTTCGTAAATGTTGATAATATTGTATATGTTGATATATATATGCATGTGATTATAGTGTTGTTGGACTTGTTTATGTTGCACTAGTGGGATAGCCGTGTGATCCTACCAGTACACTGTGATTGTGTACTGATTCTGCACTTGCTCTTATTTTTGTTGAGTACATGGCATCTTCAAGCGGCTATTGACAGACCTCGCTTAGAAGATCAATGATCGTCGCTTCAAATTCAAGGGTGAGCCAATTCTTTCAGGCTGCCATGAAATTCTCTTTCGTCTATGTCCACCATTCCCGGATTTAGACATTTGGTTTAGTTAGTTCATTAGTATGGGTTGTATCCCTTCTTGTTTAAACTTGTTGAACTTTAGATGTTTTGGTACATTGACTTTCAGATTCTAGGTTATTCTTCCGCATTGTTAGTTATTATTGTTAGAACTTTTGTTAGAGTTTATGAGACCTATATTTTTATTTCCTTAGTTTTTGGTTTAAATGCCTTAGTTTTTGGTTAATTGCTTGGTTTGGGTTGTAGTAGTGGTTCTCCCACTAGAGAGTTAGTGTGGGTGCCAATCACGACGGTTTGGGTCGTGACATATTGCAAGTGAAATTCTCATCGATGTCAACAGAAATTTTGAAACGTGAATGAGTTGTTCATCCTCCCGGAAGAATTGAAGCTGTCACACCAGAACTTGCAGTTGCCAAAGCTATAAATCCTTTCGTTCTTACAGCAACCAACAAAACTCGAAAAATAAATGTTTTTCCAGTTCCACCAGGTCCATCAATGAATAAAGATCCTTATTTATTAGAATATACTCTTTGAAGAATTATGTTAGATGCCCTTTTTTTAGCATTTAATTTGCTTTCTAGAAGTATATCTTCTTCACTCACTATTATATTTCTTTCGAAATATACTTTTTTCGCCTAATTAGTTGTTCTAGAAGAGGTAATATTTTCAAATATAACATTGAATTCATTTATGTTATGTCCCATTGAAAGTAGAATTTCATTGACTTGATTTGAAACTAACTGCTGGATATCGTTCCAACATTTGAAATTGTTTTATAATCTTCTAACATAGAGTCTTTATATTTTTTCCAAAGAATCTTTTGGATTACCAGGATTACAATAAACTAATAATGTTGCAAATAGTTGTCTTAAACTATAAGACATTTGATAGCTTACAACTTCAGACATACACTCAATTAAGTTGTTATCAGAATGTAATAAGCCTTTTTTCTACACCTTCCCTAAATATAGTGTAGCATCTTTCATCCATTGTACGAAGATCTTCGTAGGATTTAGGTCCTCTAACGTTCATTTTGTATGACATGTGACAATACTTCCGATAGCAAGAAGTTGTTTTCGATGCGATCACATTTTGTATGTTGATGACCATACAAAGTGTTGGGGAAGCTCTTTATATAGTAAAATGATATTTGTAGCATAGTTTTAAATTTTGTTCATTAGAAAAAAATCAGTTAACATCATTTTCTTTATCATTGAATTGTTTATCATTTGATCCACAATTTGGTTATTTTTGAAAGAAATAAATTGTTGTCCATCAAGATGCTATTGCAACTGACAAACAGTTGGAGTCATTTCACTTATAGAAAAAGCAAACAGACGCCATGCAACCTCTGGTGGAGAAACCCATCTACCAGACTGGTATTCTTTGATTTCATCTATTTCTACATTAGTATCATTATTATGTACACAAAATGTAATTTTGTCATGTACTTTGCAAATATATTTGACAATCAAATTTCTTGAGTAAAAATAGATTGTACGGAACAATCCAAGAATTATCAACGTCGTGTCCTCTAACTTTGACTGGTGTGATCATTTTTTGTCTTTTATAAAGGGGATACAAATTCTTTCCTTTGGTTGTTTGTTTAGTAAGCTCTTTTAGATATTTGAACTTACATTTCCCTTCTTTTTGCATGCAAGGATTTGAAGGATTTAAATAGCCACAAGGACCATGGATCATGTGCTTGGTCACAAGTTTGTATAAATTATGATCAATATGGGGATCAGGTAATTCAACGCATACAATTTTATCATATGATTTTGGTGTTAGTAATTTATATCCATCCATAAGTAAAATTAGAAAATGGACATGTGGAAGACCTTGTTTTTGAAACTCAATTGTGTACATAAAAGCTACAACCTTTTCAAGTATGTTCCTTTTTTGAATATCCGTTTTAAGTATTTCTACTTTTGTTCTGAATACTCTACTAACTAAATTAGGTCTGTTTTAAACATTATCCATTGGCTGTAAATGTTCTTGTATTTCAGGCTAAGAAAGATTACAGGTCATCGTTAAAAATATATCGGGTTTTTCAAAATGTTGTATCAAAGCAATAGCATTCATATATCTTCGACGCATATCTCTTGGACCTCCTATGAAACTACCAGAAATAAATTTTTGTATCCCAATATTTGAAGCATCTCTTTTTCATTGCCTCAATAAATCAATGATTCCTTGTAAGGCTCCAACTCTATATAGATCTTGATTAAATGAAATAATATCTAATCTTTGTGTCTCAAGTTTTATATATTGGTCAACTATGTGTTGTTGTAACACCCTTCCAGAATGTAAAGTTTCATTTGGTTCTTGATCTCTTATTTAAATTTTATAACAATAATATTCATGACAAGAACTCTTTTTCTCTTTCCTTTAATAAAACTTTAGATTCCATGTCAAGGAGTCCATCAATAGAAGTCATGTTCATTATACTTGGTAGTTGCTCATATTTACAATAAATTTGTGTATTGAAATAATTGTATGTGTTTTTACTTTTTTTAATACCACAATGCCAACCATTTTGACCATAAGGAAATAACAATGGATATTGCAATGGGTTATAACATCCATAATAGTAATTTACCAATTGACTTATGTTATTATGAGTGTAAATTCGAATATACGGTGTAAATTTTTTATCATTTAATTGATTTTCAATCCAAATTGCCCCAACTTCGTATACAATTGGTATGTTATATTTTCTTTGGTCTAAACTGAAACTTGAGTTTAGAGCAATATAAAATTCATATAAATTTGGAACAACTGTTAGCAATATTTGAAAAGTAGAATAAGGACTAGCTTTTAGTATATCCATGATTCTTGCAACAACCACCTCACTAAGTTTATCTGATAATGTCATTCGATTTGTTAGCTCATTTTCGTTATCATAGAAATATAATTGTAATTTTTTTCCTTTTCCTCTTGAAGGTAGCAAATCATCAATGAAGTGATACATTTATCCCTGAACTTTAAATGTATAGATGCCACGGTTTCTCTTTGTTAATTCTCTATCATAATGTACTTCAAGTAAACTGAATGTAAACATATTATTGTAGGATCTACTGCAAGTGCGAAAATATTGAGATTCTTTGGTGTCACCTAAGAACAAATATCGCAACTCAGTAGGTGTTGACACCCAATTTTGGACCTCCACATTTTAGATTAATCATCGAGCTTCTTCAATTTCAAATGATTTAAAATAATTAGTTTTAAACAATTTCAAAAAAAATATAATATAGTTTGCAAGTAATTTTAAATAGTTGTATCATTTTTATAATTTTTAAATAATATATGTGTTTTACATAATTATGTATATAATTAGTATATTTTAAGAATATTCAAAAATCATCTCAATTTTTTTTTGCTTTAATTAAGTATTTGTTTGATTAGTTTAAGTTATGTTTATATTTTTGAGTAAATTTGTTTACAAGTAAATTAATTATTTTATTTCGTTAAGATTCAGAAGCTTACTAATTAATTTATACTAATTCATCTTATTTAACTATTATCCGAGTTTACTAAATTTGATCAATTCGATTAGGTGCTTAACTTCAATTGGCTATAATTGCAATTCATTGGTCCTTTTCTCAATTGCAATTTTAGCCAATCCTTACATCCAATTTTATTTCATTTTTGGGGCCATTAGCCTCCTCAAATTCCAATTCTTCAGCATTCCAATCCAATTCTCAGGCCTACAACAATTACAAATCAGAGCCCAACTCAATACCAAATAACCAAGCAACCCATCAGCAACAATACAATACAATACAATACCCGACCCCACCCCAATCCTGCACATTTTCTTCTTCTTCCTTGCGTGTGAAACACAGAAACTCTACGCTGTAAATCCAGCGAAAAAATCCCAGCAAACCCAGAAAATCCCACCAAATCGACGTCAACATCGGCAGTACTCACCCATACACTCATCCTCCCCTTTTCTGAATTTAAAGTAAGAATCAGTCTTTTCCCTAATTTTGAGCAAGGATTTGAGGAAATTGGTACAAATTTTTGAATTTAAAATTCTAGTCCGAATTTCCATCAATTTCCCTCTGAATCGACCCCAAGTTTTCCTCTATATAAACTCCCCCTTACCCATCATTCTGTCACACCCCGAGCCTACACCTCGGACGTGGCTGGCACTCGAGAACCATTGTTGGCCCCAAGAGAACCCTTGGCCTGGCTTACTTAACTCAATGGAAGACTCTATGCATATTTATAATGATCAAAAACACTATACTCACTTGAATAATAAAATACTGAGAATGCTTAAAAGTCAAACATTCAACTTGGCTAAAATGGCAACTCAAGTCTTAACACATGAAATGATAAAGTCAATGAAAAGACTAAAAAACTAACATCTGACTGTCTATGAAGCCTCTAAAACAATTGAGATGGATGTCGGGACAAGCCCCACGACATTCTAATAAACTAACAAAGTAACTGAAAGCAATAAAAAGAGTCCTCCGGAATCCAAGGAGGCTCACCAACTGACTCTGGAGTGCTCACTAGATCAACGATGCACCGGATGTCAATCGTAGTTACCTGTATCTGCATCATAATATGATGCAGGCCAACTGGCATCAGTACATTGAATGTACCAGTATTCGAGTTGGAATTATAAACACAACATAGACTTGAAAAGAATCTGAATAACTTACCTGGCTAAACTCAACTAAACATAACTGAACTCATTTCAATATAAAGCAGTTTAAAACAACTGCAATATAACGAAAAGTTGTTTAAAACATGATGTCAACTATGTGTGTATGAAAAGATACATATAACTCTGAAATGTATGTAAAAATACAATAAATTGTGTATTTAAGAATACAATTACTTCTGTGGGAGTTTCTCTAATTGACAACCATCACGTAAGAGCTATTGTGATGATACATCGTTTTGCCTCACGCTGCCAGGGACGTCCTATACCTTGCCGAGGGTATAGAACCTGAACTACTAAGTGGATCCACTAGTCTATGCTAAAAAACACTAAATGAATCATCTAAAAAATATGAATCTTTTGTACCCATGATGGCTACATGGTTTATGGGGACTGTGATTTGTCAGAACTCTCCTCCATACCGGTGCTCAATATTACTCCCAAAAAAATATAATATTAGCTCTTATATTTAAAAACATACTTCTTTCTGTGATTTGAGATTAGTGCTCAAAATCATAGCTCAAAGGCTATCTTGGAAATCAAAGTTTCCTCTCTTGCTTCATTTAGAAAGCGATTACTCTTTTCTGAAAACTAGCCCGAAGGATATTTGGAAATCGAGGTTTCCTTTCTTGTTTAAATGTGAAAACATTTTAAACCCTTTGGGAATACATAGTCCCGATATACTTTTGAAGAAATGAACTTCAAACTTTACTCTTTAATCATTACTCAACTTGAACTTTAAGTCTTAAAACAAAGTTAAAACATTTGAAAAAGACTTTTGGAAAACTCTAAGAACTTCTCTTGACTTTGATCTCCACATTGCTTGAATTGAATTATGGATTCAAGGTTCATGATATCATAATTATGGATGATTTCATGATGTTTAGATGTACCTAAAGTGTTGGAATCAACTAGAAAACATAGGTAAATTGCTAAGAAACTAGTATGAAAAGATGGGGGACGAATGGGAAGAATTGGTGTCCCTGGCGCTCTGAGAGGCGCGGGGCACCAACCTTGAAACTTCAGAGAGCTGGGTGGGGCGCTCTGGCTGGCGCGGCGCCCCAAGACCTAAACTTTAGAGACTGTTTTGGGGTGTGCTTAGAGGCATGGCGCCCCAACCCCCTTACCCAAATTTTAACGAATTTCCTCATTCGTTTTTCAACTCTAAACCCTCTAAACTCGATTGGTTCTTTCCCCAAACACTTAGAATCATCAATACCCTCAATATACATCAGATTCTACTCTAAAAACACAACTAATAACATGAATCAATCTCAAGAAAAATCCAATCAACACAACCCACAAGAATTCAACAAATTTCATCAAGAACTCAAGGATTTACTTTCAAATATAATAACTTCGCTGAAATTGAATCATGATTGGCGCGTGGGTGAACTAACCCAACGCTATGTGATGTCACATACCTTGTAGGGATCACTCCCTACGAAATCCACAAGCTAAACTCGACGATCTTGACGAATCTTGCTTCTCTTCTCCTTTCTCCTCTTCTTTTCTCTTTTCTCCAAGCCCTAGCGTATTTTGGTAAAAGCGTAAACTGATCTAATTCTGATTAGACCCTAACTTAATTACAAATAAAATAATTGGGCAAGGAAAAGACCAAACTACCCTTTCAAAATCCGGATTGGACTTTCCTTATTCCAATAGCCCAACTTCCAAATGATATAACTCACTCATACGAACTCAGAATCGCGCAAACTTAGCGGCGTTGGAAAGATCATTCCAAGAGATTTCCTACCATATCTGGAATACTTATAACTCATCATGAGCTAGAAGTTATGGCCGTTTGAAGTTGGCCAAAACTTAACTTTTCTAACTTAACAAAATTCCAGATTTTCATTCTTTCCAAAAATGATTATTTCCAAGTATTAGCTTCTTCTTAGTTATTTCAAATTGCGAGATGTTACAATATCTCCCCCTTGGGAATATTCGTCCTCGAATGAGATTACTCTTACTAGGTTAAGGGTGTAACATGCAACATTCAGTTGAAGCACCTACTAACAAATGCAAAACAACATGCCAACTTATAAATAAATACTAAGAAAGGATTAGTACCTTAATTCGGAACTTCTACGGATTCGAAGAGATGTGGATATCTCTTCTTCATATCCTCCTCAGCTTCCCAAGTTGCTTCTTCAAAAAATTGGTCCCTCTAAAGGACTTTGACTGTTTCTACCTCTTTTGTTCTCAACTTGCGAATTTGGTGATCTAGAATTTGAACCGGAATCTATTCACAAGATAAACTATCATTGATCCCAATATCTTCAGTTGGTATGATCAATGAAGGATCGCCCATGCACTTCTTCAACATAGAGATGTGAAACACCGGATGAACCGCGACTAACACTTGTGGTAACTCCAACTCATAAGCTACATTGCCAATCCTCTTGGATATTTGATAAGGTCCAATATACCGGGGACTAAGTTTCCCCTTCTTACCAAACCTCATAACACCCTTCATGGGTGAAACTTTAAGATATACCCAATCTTCTACTTCAAACTCTAATTCCCTTCTTATAACATCAATGTAGGATTTCTGACGACTCTGCGCCGTTTTCAACCTCTCTTGAATCACTTTCACCTTCTCCATAGCTTGATGAACCAAATCTGGTCCTATCAACCCTGCTTCACCAACTTCAAACCATCCAATAGGAGATCTGCATCTTCTCCCATAAAGAGCTTCATAAGGAGCCATTTGGATGCTCGAGTGGTAACTATTATTGTAAGCAAACTCAATGAGAGGTAGGTGATCATTCCAATTCCCTTTGAAATCAATCACACAATCTCTCAACATATATTCTAAGGTCTGAATAGTGCGCTATGCTTGCCCATCTGTCTGAGGATGAAAGGCAATACTTAAGTTCACCTTTAAACCCAAGCCTTTTTTGAATGACTTCCAAAACTGTGCAGTAAATTGCACACCTCTGTCTGAAATAATGGAGACTGGAAGCCCATGAAATCTTACCACCTCTTGAAGATACAACTTAGCATAATCTTCTGCTGAATGAGTAATCTTTACCGGCAAAAAGTGGGCTAATGTTGTCATTTTGTCGACAATCACCCAAATAGAATCATGCTACCTGCGAGACCTTGGTAAACCTGTGATGAAATCCATACTAATCATCTCCCACTTCCATTCCGAAAGTTCTATTTTCTGAGCCAAACCACTGGGACTTTGGTGCTCTATTTTAACTTGTTGGCAATTTGGACACTTAGCAACAAATTCTGCAATGCCCTTCTTCATACTATTCCACCAATATACCTCTCTCAAGTCACGATACATCTTTGTGCAACCCGGATGAATGGAATATCTTGATCTATGAGCTTCCACCATGATCCTCTCTTGGAGTCCATCCATCCTTGGTACACACAACCTACGTTGATATCTCAATACTCCATATCCCCCTTGTTCAGAAGCTAATACTTTTTGCTTATGAACATTTGCCTTCAATTCAAGCAAAATTGGATCTTGGTCTTGCTTTTCTTTCACTTCTGACACTAATGAAGAATCAATCCCATATATCACCACTACTCCTTCTTCTGTGGAATCCATTAGTCGGACTCCTAAGCGTGCAAGTCTATGCACATCTTTCGCTAAATCTCTCTTTTATTCCTCAACATGGGCGGTACTACCCATAGACAACCTGCTTAAAACATCAACAACAACATTAGCCTTACTTGGGTGGTAAAGAATACTCATGTCATAATCCTTGAGTAATTCTGACCATCTCCTTTGTCTGAGATTAAGCTCTTTCTGAGTGAACACATACTGAAGACTCTTGTGATTAGTGAATACATCAACATGGACACCATACAAATAATGACGTCATATCTTCAAAGCAAATACTACGGCAGCCAACTCTAAGTCATGGGTTGGGTAATTCTTCTCATGAACTTTCAACTATCTGGAGGCATAAGCTATGACTTTGCCATTATGCATTAACACGCAACCCAAACTTACTCTAGACGCATCACAATTGACAACAAAGCGTTGCATACCTTCTGGTAAGGTCAAAACTGGGGCAGTAGTCAACCTCTTTTTCAATTCCTGAAAGCTTTTCTCACAAGCTTCAGACCATTGAAACTTCACTATTTTCTGAGTTAACTTGGTCAAAGGGGATGAAATAGATGAGAACCCCTCTACAAACCTTCTATAATAGCCAGCTAATCCCAAGAAACTCCTAATATCAGTTGGAGATGTGGGTCTAGGCCAATTCTGCACTACCTCAATCTTCTGGGTATCAACTTTAATTCCTTCTCTTGACACAATGTGGCCTAAGAATTTCACAGAATCAAGCCAAAACTCACACTTAGAGAACTTGGCATAAAACTCTCTATCTTTCAAAGTCTGGAGAACTATTCTGAGATGGCTATCATGATCTTCTTCATTCCTTGAATAGATCAGTAAGTCATCAATGAAGACGATAAAAAACATATCTAAATAAGGTTTGAATACCCTATTTATAAGGTCCATGAATGTTGCAGGTGCATTGGTCAAACCAAAGGACATGACCAAAAACTCATAATGACCATAACGAGTCCAGAATGATGTCTTGGGAATATCACATTCCCTTACTTTCAACTGATGGTAGCCAGACCTGAGGTCTATTTTCGAAAAACAAGAAGCAGATTGAAAAGATCATCAATTCTCAGAAGAGGATACTTCTTCTTGATGGTTACCTTGTTCAATTGGCGGTAATCTATGCACATCTTAAGGGAACCATCTTTCTTTCTCACAAATAAGGCCGGAGCGCCCCAAGGTGAGACACTTGGTCGAATAAATCCCTAATCTGAGAGAACCTTCAACTGCTCTTTAAGCTCTTTCAACTCTGCTGGTGCCATTCTATATGGTGGAATAGATACATGACGAGTATTTGGGAGAATATCTATACCGAAGTCTATCTCTTTCTAAGGAGGGACTCCGAGAAGATCATCAGAAAAGACTTCTGGAAACTCTTTTACTACTGGAACTGACTGGATAAGAGGTACCTCAACACTAGAGTCATTGACTCGGACTAAGTGATAGACACACCCCTTAGAAACTAACTTCCTTGCCTTAAGTACGAAATGAAACGACCCTTAGGCACTGCTGAACTACTTTTCCACTTTAAGACTGACTCATTTGGAAACTGAAACTTGACAACTCGAGTTCTACAATTAACTGAGGCATAACAGGCATGAAGCCAGTCCATACCAAGAATCACATCAAAATCTACTATGTCTAACTCAACTAGATCAGCTATGGTACTCTTGTGATTGACAAAAATGAGACAATCACGATAGACTCTCTCTCTGCTAGAATGGACTCATAAATAGGTGTAGAAACACTGAATGGTTCACTAAGTTGCTCAGGAATAACATCAAAATTCATAGCAACATATGGAGTTACAAAAGATAAACTCGCTCCTGGGTCTAGCAAAGCATAAACAGTAAAGTCAAAGACTTGAATCATACCAGTGACAACATCTGGCGAATCCTCTTGCTCTTGGTGACTATTGATAGCATACAAGAGGTTTGTTCCTCCGCCAGTACCTAAAGTAGCCCCTCTAGGTGAAGATCTCTCTGGTGGAGCAACTGAAGAAGACTGGGCTCTATTGCCTCCATTACCATTTCTCTGCTTGTTCTTTGGACATTCTCGCATGAAATGACCGTTATGACCACACTTGAAACAACCAGTGGAGCCCTCACGACAAGTACCTTAGTGGTTCCTACCACACTTGGCGCATGCATGAGGCTTACTACCCCTTTGTGCCATGCTACCTTGAGAAATAAGCAGGTTTAGCTCTGAAATTCTGACTATTGTACTCACCTTTGTTCTTAGGTGCAGGTGCACTAGCAGATGATGGAGAAGGTCCCTTCTGTTTCTATTGGAAGGATGACCAGTTGGTATTACTCTTATGTTGTATGGACTCGTTCCATGTCTTAGCTCTCTTGTTGTTAATCTCTTCGCTATCCCTTAGCATCTCTTCCTCAACCTGCTGTACATATACCATTAACCTTGAGATATCCATGTCACCTATCAGCATTGCAGCCCTACCTTCCTTACTCGACATACGAGCCAACCCAGCAACAAACATGCTTATTCTACTCCTCATGTCCGCAACCATTTTCGGAGCATAACGGGACAATTGGGTGAACTTCAACCCATTTTCATGAACACTCAAAGAATCTTGCTTAAGTGTGAGAAACTCTCGTACCTTAGCCTCTTTCAGTTCTCGAGGAAAGAAATACCCCAATAAAGCCTCCTCAAAATAAGCTCAACTCGCAGGTGGTGCATCCTCAGCTCTACCCTCTTTCCACTGATCAAACCAAGTCCTTGCAACATTCTTCAGTTGATATGCAGCTAGTTCAACCCGCTTAGTATCGGCAACATGCATAATCTCAAATACCTTTTTCAGTTCTTTAATAAAATTCTCCGGATCCTCTGTAGTGCTCGAACCCGTGAAACTTGGAGGATTCATCCTCAAGAACTCTCGGATCCTAGAAGTATCAGCCACTTCCTATCTAGCTCCTCTTTGTTGCCCAGCTTGGTTGGTCACAACTTGACTTAGCATCATAATTGCTTCCCTGAACTCAACATTGGTAACTTCTCCTTGAGGTTGCACTTCAGGTGCATTTGGTAACTCTTGTTCCTCAACACTACGTCTAGCAGGACGACTTCTGACAGCTCTTCGTGGAGGCATGCTTATCTGAAAACACGCGCAAGCACAAATTAGATGGAAATTTTTTAGAGATCAAACTCTAAGGCACGAAATGAATGTGAAAAAGGTGAGAAAATTTCCTAAGTGTTGCCGCCCCCTAATTATAGATGTGGCGCGCATCGCACCGATAACTAGGACTCTACAAACACGGCTTCATAGACTCCCTAGGAGTCTTGAACTCAATGATCTGATACCAAGTTTGTCACGCCGCGAGCCTACACCCCAGATGTGGCTGGCACTTGAGAACCATTGATGGCCCCAAACGAACCCTTGGCCTGGCTTACTTAACTCAGCGGAAGACTCTATGCATATTTATAATGATAAAAAACACTATACTCACTTGAATAATAAAATACTGAGAATGCTTAAAAGTCAAACATTCAACTTGGCCAAAATGGAAACTCAAGTCTTAACATATGAAATGATAAAGTCAATGAAAAGATTAAAGAACTAACATCTGACTGTCTATGAAGCCTCTAAAACAACTGAGATGGATGTCGGGACAAACCCCACGACATCCTAATGAACTAACAAAGTAACTGAAAGCAATAAAAAGAGTCATCCGGAATGCAATGAGGCTTACCAACTGACTGTGGAGTGCTCACTGGATCAACGATGCGCCGGATGCAGATCCTAGTTACCTGTGTCTACATCATAATAAGATGTAGGTCAACTGGAATCAATACATTGAATGTACGAGTATGCGAGTTGGAATGCTTAACACAACATAGGCTTGAAAAGAATCTGAAGAACTTACCTGGCTCAACTCAACTAAACATAACTGAACTCATTTCAATATAAAGCAGTTTAAAACAAGCGCAATATAAAGAAAAGCTATTTAAAACATGATGTCAACTCTGTGTGTATGCAAAGATACATATAACTCTGAAATGTATGTAAAAATACAATAAATTGTGTATTTAAGAATACAATTACTTTTGTGGGAGTTTCTCTAACCAACAACCATCACGTAAGAGCTATTGTGATGATACAACATTTGCCTCACGCTGTCAGGGACGTCCTATACCTTGCCGAGGGTATAGAACCTGAACTACTAAGTGGATCCACTAGTCTATGCTAAAAAACACTAAAGGGATCATCTAAAAAAATAAGACCCTTTTCTACCCACGATGACTACATGGTTTATGGGGGCTGTGAGTTGTTTGAACTCTCCTCCATATCAGTACTCAATACTACTCCCAAAAAAATATAATATTAGCTCTTATGTTTAAAAATATACTTCATTCTGCGATTTGAGATTAGTGCTCAAAAACTTAGCTCAAAGGCTATCTTGGAAATCAAAGTTTCCTCTCTTGCTTCATTTAGAAAGCGATTACTCTTTTCTGAAAACTAGCCCGAAAACTCTTTGGAAATCGAGGTTTCCTTTCTTGTTTAAATGTGAAAATATTTTAAACCCTTTGGGATTACATATTCCCCATATACTTTTGAAGAATTGAACTTCAAACTTTACTCTTTAATCTTTACTCAACTTGAACTTTAAGTCTTAAAACAAAGTTAAAACATTTAGAAAAGACTTTTGGAAAACTGTAAGAACTTCTCTTGACTTTGTTCTTAACTTTCCTTGAATTGAATTATGGATTCAAGTTTCATGATCTCATGTTTATGGATGATTTCATGATGTTTAGATGTACCTAAGAGTGTTGGAATCAACTAGAAAACATAAGTACATGGCTAAGAAACTAGTACGAAAAGATGGGGGACGAATGGGAAGAACTGGAGTCCCTGGCGCTCTGAGAGGTGCGGGGCACCAGCCTTGAAACTTCAGAGAGCTGGGTGGGGCGCTCTGGCTGGTGCATCGCCCTAAGACCCAAACTTCAGAGACTGTTTTGGGGTGCGCTGAGAGGTGCGGCTCTCCAACCCCCTTACCCAGATTTTTATGAATTTCCTCCTTCATTTTTCAACTCTAAACCCTCTAAACTCGATTGGTTATTTCCCCAAACACTTAGAATCATCAATACCCTCAATATACATCAGATTCTACTCGAAAAACACAACTAATAACATGAATCAATCTCAAGAAAACTCCAATCAACACAACCCACAAGAATTCAACAAATTTCATCAAGAACTCAAGGATTTACTTTCAAATCTAATAACTTCGCTGAAATTGAATCATGATTGGCGCGTGGGTGAACTAACCCAACGCTATGTGATCTAACATACCTTGTAGGGATCACTCCCTACGAAATCCACAAGCTAAACTCGACGATCTTGACGAATCTTGCTTCTCTTCTCCTTTCTCCTCTTCTTTTCTCTTTTCTCCAAGCCCTAGCGTATTTTGGTAAAAGCGTAAACTGATCTAATTCTGATTAGACCCTAACTTAATTACCAAAAATGAAATAGAATAATTGGGCAAGGAAAAGACCAAACTACCCTTTCAAAATCCGGATTGGACTTTCCTTATTCCAATAGCCCAACTTCCAAAGGATATAACTCACTCATACGAACTCAGAATCGCGCAAACTCAACGGCGTTGGAAAGATCATTCCAAGAGATTTCCTACCATATCTGGAATACTTATAACTCATCATGAGCTAGAAGTTATGGCCGTTTGAAGTTGGCCAAAACTCAACTTATTCTAACTTAACAAAATTTCCAGATTTTCATTCTTTCCAAAAATGACTATTTCCAATTATTAGCTTCTTCTTAGTTATTTCAAATTGCGAGATGTTACACATTCAAGGGGGGATCAATGAACATAGGGACGGAAAAATATAAGTAAAATCTAGAAAAAAAAGAGAAAGAATCGCATTGGTGTGAATCCATCAATTTCTTTTTAGACCATTATTTCGGAGGCTCTCTTCGAAACTTTCGTCGGAATCCGGTGAAACTACCGCTTGTGGTGAAATCATTGCTCTTCGGTTCGTTTGTCCTGAAATTCTGCTTCGAAAAAGGTAATTTTTCCTTGTTCTGCTTGTGTTCCATTTCTGCATTATAGTTTCGTTTCTCATAGCTTCCGTTTCAGTATGTTTGAGTTTTACATGACATTGGAATTTTGATCCTTGTTTTGTTCAATCCTATATATTTTTGTAATTAAATTATTGGTCGACTTGATGATCTCTGTAATTTCTCTATCTTCATCAAGTTTAAGTAGACTTTTAGATCTGATTCTTTGCTTGAACTATGTTCAAAATTCTTGCTCGTTCTCTTATGATTTAGACATGATGTTTCTCTATTCAAGCCCTGACCATGATATTATACAGCCCGCTACTTGAATGAATGAGATTCATAGGCAAGTTCAACATTTGAGTGTAGTTTAGATGTTGTCATTGATTCCAGACTTCTAGTTATTTAAGAAAGTTGGTATTTGCTTTCAAATCAGCATAAATTGACTTGCTACCTTTTGTTGGAACTATACCATTAAAGTTTCTTTTGTAGTAGTTGTTTAAGAATTAGATAATATTTTAATCTTCTCTTTCTCCAATCTTGTTTCATATTTTGTTTTCCCTTGCAATTTACTTCCCTGTTAATGTTCACTTGTATGTTTAAGTGTTGATCATGTTTAGGAGATTTATCTCTTGTTCACAATTAAGTCTCATGTTAGTGATAATTACAGGAATATCTCTTTGTTTTTGTTTTTGTTTTCTTCTTTAATCCTTCCTTTAAGTGATTTATGTCCCTTTATATACATAATTCATGATTATTGAAGTTTTAAACTCTCTACTGTTACTTCGTGTTTAATTTAATAGAGCATTCGTGAGTTATTAATCTTTATTTATTTATTTTATTGCATGTGATGTGTATTTGAGTCTAATGAGGACTCCATCACGTGCACTTTTCGAGATGGACCGACACCAAACATCTCTGTTTTCTCGATTCAGCCTATATACAAATTTTGGAAGCTGATCCAGGTTGCTGGAAGGTTAAACTACAGGTTTCGGAAAGCCGAAAATAGGTTGTATACATGCTGTATACAACAGTATACACTCGGCGTATACACATAATTACAAAGGCAAAAATGGGACCAAAACCCAAATACAGACCCAAGAAGGGCCCAAATTCAATTTCTCCTTTACTCTTAACCTATTTAATTGTGATTATTTGTTGTTTTTAGTTTTTTTTTATTAACTCTAACTTTAAAGGACTTAATTAAATTTCCAAAAAAGACGAACCATATTCTTTATGTTAGTTTATTTTAGTAAAAGATTTCACTTTTTATCAACTCTTATACTTTTATTGAATATAATTAGTCAATTTTTATTTTTATTTTTGATTAATTTAAAATAGTTTTCATACTTTAATTAACCAAATTGGTCTAAATTATTATTATTTTTTTTTAAAAAAAAGATTCAAATAAATTCTAATAAACCTAATTTTGTTAAAAATCTAATCACATGCATTTTAATTCAAATGTTTCTTTTTAAGTCCCTTTCTCTAAAAAATAAAAAAGAAATCATTCTTTATTTAACTATTTTCTCAAAGTTAATCGAATATTGTAAATTATTATATTTTTTATGTTAAATCATTTTCCTAAAAAAGGGTCAAAAATATGTTAACCAAGTCGTAGGATAACCGCGTGTTAGCGGGCGCTTCAAATGCCTTAAAAACCTTCTTGAAGCGTAAATAAGAACCTGTTACCCATTTTTCTCTAAATTTATAAAGACTTAATCTATTAGAGTCTTTTTAAATTAAGTTTTCTTAATTTCTTTAAAAAATTAAGTGACGACTTTTTCTAAGTATTTTTCTTAAATTGTTTTATACTTGGAACATTTAAAAAAGTGATTTTTCTAAAGATAGTAAAATTACGGCATAACAGTAGGCATGTTATGAGAAGTTAGTCTAATTGATCCATTATCAAAACCAAAACCTGGTGATTCATATTGAAACCTTTTTGCTCCACAAAATATGCAATTTGGAACTTTCTTTAAAAATAAGTAATCTTTTGGCAATAAATTATCATTTTGTAGATTGACTTTTAACTTTTTCTACATGTGCATGGTAAAAAATATTTATTTGTTATATAAATGCACAACAATACATGTTTTTTTATTACTTTGGTAGAAAGATGCATACCTCTATTTGTAGTACATGCTGAACTTAGTCTACTTGCGGCCTAAGATGTACCCGATGTTGATCCTAGTATTAGGAATATCAATATTTAGACACAGCTAGCCAATTATTAAAAATTAGTATAGTCAAAATAGTTGAAGTAATATTTCTGAACTCACCTACTTCGAAGGTAGATAAGAAATTAACTATATGTTCTCCTCTGCTTGAAGTAACTGGTAGTTTTGTACCTAGAGAAGCTTCAACTATAAAATGAGGAAATAAATCTAGTAAGAGTAGGTGAGCTGAAACGTCTAACTATAGCTATAGATATTCAGCCGACACCACGCTATATATAAATTTAATTGGAATTTAAATATTTCACAGAAGAAAGATAACAATATAGTTAGCTAACTTTCTTGAGGAGATAACGAAGAAGTGTTGATTGTAAGAGGGCCAGTACTATTTGATTGATGAAGAAGTTTTTGTATTTTCGATTCAGGCCTTTTTCCTTTTAGTTGAGACAAAAATAATTACTTTTTTTCGGGTGACATCAGTGCATATCTAGTACGACGGCGTAAATTTCTGTCAGCAGTTCTTTCTTGGACATTCACAGTATCTTTATTTCTTCCATTCCTGTTTCAAGTAGTTCATGCTTTGTTAAATGAATTTATAGGTTAATGTAATCTGGAAACAATACATACAATTTACACTAAAAACCCAGACAATAGTAAATGACTCTAACAGGACAACTAATGGGATCAAATGGCATATATTTGAGACATATCTTTTATAAGGTTTGAGGATTTGAGCCTAATTTAATTTTTATGGAGACGTCAATGTAGCATTCACTGTCGAGTTCAAGTAGTAGTACAATGACGCCTTGCCTGAGACACAATATTTGATGCCAAAATTAATGAGAATATTGGGTCTTAGCGGGGGAAACAACATGCAGGCAAAATTTGAATACATCAACAGAGAAGAAAAATTTGAGGTGAAACACAGATTAATCCAGATGAATATGACAGATTCTAGAGCG
Organism: Solanum paucissectum; assembly: GCA_029582445.1. Taxonomy (NCBI): domain Eukaryota; kingdom Viridiplantae; phylum Streptophyta; class Magnoliopsida; order Solanales; family Solanaceae; genus Solanum; species Solanum paucissectum. The sequence goes on along the minus strand of JAJONZ010016700.1, from coordinate 6,649 downwards.
GAGAAGAGTCTCAGAGCATATGTTGTGGAGACTGTCGATGTAAATGATAAAAAGTGGATACATAGGGAATAAAAAGTTAAGCTACAGATTTACCCTAAAACTAATAGTAGAATTACCTATTTGCCCTTGTTCGTCCTTTATAAGTCCGCTAAAACTAATAGTAAAATTACCTATTTGCCCTTGTTCGTCTTTTAGAAGTCCCACTTCTAAATAAGGGTAACTAGGCACAACGATTGTTTCATGGTCTTCTAGGAAGCAAAAAATTGTCACTTTATTTAGTACTGAGGCGAAATTTGTTGCTGCTACAGCTTGTGTTTGTCAAGTTATTTGGTTGAGGATGATTCTTGAAGAACTACAATTCACACAAGAAAAAACAACTATAATTTTCTGTGACAATAACTCTACCATTAAGCTATCAAAAAATCTTGTGTTACATGGAAAAAGCAAGCATATTGATGTGAAGTATTATTTCTTGCGAGATCTCAATAATGAAGGAACAATAGAGCTGTAGTACTGCAAAGTGAAGATCAGTTGACAAACATTTTTACTAAACCTCTCAGGTTTCTCACTTTCCAAAATTTGAGGAGGTTGATGGGTATCGACACTATAGATGAGTTCAAGAAGCTGAAGTTAAACTGAAGCTTGAAAGCTTTCAGTTTAAGGGAGGATGTTAGTTTTAATAAGTTATGTTAGGAATAAAATGTATATCGTTATGTTTGTCCTAGTCTTTAGGAAGAAGTTTTAAATGTGGGGTTTAGGAGAAAATCTTGGTGTAGTAGTTCCTAATTTTTAGCTTCAGTTTTTGCAATGTATTTGTTTTTATAAAAGGACTGTTGCAGGCAGCGTAAGAAAACAGTCATAAAATTTCTTTTTTCATTTACGTCTTCTGGTCTACTTTATCTATATTTTTTTTTTTTTTTTTTTCCTATCATTAGATGATACAAATGTAACACAGATGACGCTTTTAGAGAGAATCTTAACACTAAATCGATAGCCTTCTGCATAAGAAATGAGAATGAGGATATGATAAGATCTAAAGGTACAATATTATGTGAGACTTCTAACATAGTTACAGAAGCTATTGCTATCGTAGAGTGGCTGAAATTTTGCATTGACAGACAGCTCACTCTCTCATACTGAGATAGACTCCTAAATATTTTATATGATATTTGAAAAGTGACCTGAAGTGTGATATTGGAGGTCAACTCTATAAAAAAATTAAGGGAAGATCGAAGTGGTTGTTACTATTCAACATATATGTCATGAGAGAAAGAAATACTTTAGCAAATTTTCTATTAACCTAGTTTCTGATTTTGCATATGATTTCTCGATGATTAATCTTCAACAAGTCCCATTTAATAAAAAAAATCATTGATCTAGACAAGCAACATACTACAAATCAGAGAATAAGTCAAGTTAACAGAAGATTAACTAGAGCAAATTAACCAATTCCTATGATAGTAAGATTTCCACTTTATAAGTAAATAATAGTTTTGTACGGTTAATGTCAATTGTCTGGAGCTATTTCATGAAGCTATTAGCCTTTATAGAAGCTCATTCACTTGGAAGGATATCAATAGATCGAGATAAGATGTTTTCAACTTTTACAAAGAGAGTACAAACCTGAATACTAAAAGTGATCGAAGCTCAATCAAACAGAAAAATCTGACTTCAAAATATTTAAACGAGGCATCTCTGATTTTTGAAATTGTAATATCTCGCCAATTTAAAATAACTAGGAAGAAGTTAGGAATTGGAAATAACCATTTTTGGAAAGAATATAAAAATCTGGAAATTTGTTAAGTATGTTAAGTTGAGTTTTTTGTCAACTTCAAATGAACCATAACTCCTAGCTCAGGATGAGTTAGGTGTGTTTCCAGATATTGTAGGAAAGATCTTGGAATGATCTTTCCAACGCCGCTGAGTTTACGCGATTCCGAGTTTGTATGAGTGAGATATGCCCATTCGAAGTTGGGCTGTTCAAATAAGGAAATGTCCAATCCGGATTTTAAAGGGTGTTTTGGTCTTTTCCATACCCTATTAATTTATTTCGTTTTTGGTAGTTAAGTTAGGGTCTAATCAGAATTAGACCAGTTTAGAAAAGTTGAAGTTCACTCTAGGGCTTGGAGAAAAGAGAAAAGAGGAGAAAGGAGAAGAAAAGTTCAAAGTTCGTCGATTTCTTGGAGATTTTCATGTGGATTTCGCCAAGGATTTAATCCTACAAGGTATGTGAGGCTTTCATAAGGTTGGGTTCGTTCATCCACGAGCCAAACATGTTTATATCAGTGTGAATTCGTCCTAAAAGAGTTTGAAAGTTGATGTTCTTGATATGTATTCTTGACTTTGATGTTGTTCTTGATGGGCTGAGATTGAGAAGTTTCTGAGATCATTACGTCAAATTATTGAGTTGGTTGGAGTTAGGTTCTTAGTTACATTTGCTGGGTATCTGTATCTAAAAAGAATTTGGGAAAGAACCGAGTTTGGCGAATTGGGGCTGGAAAACGAAGAAGAAAATTAGTTGGGCAAATCTAGGCACTGGCTCCGCGTTGTGGATCTGCTCCCCAGATTTGGGAAAAATCATTTTGCGTCGCGTCGCGGTCACAGACCTTTCTGCCTCAAAAAGTATTTTTGGGACCAAAATTTAACGTCTCTGTGTCGCGGATCCATCTTCAGACAATGATTTTTTTTATCTTTTCTCATGTTTAGCTATCTAAAAATACTCCTAAACATCATGAAATCTTTCCTATCACAAATCACGATCCTTGAATCCATAATTCAATTCAAGGAAAATTAAGAGTCAAGTTTAGAAGTTAAGAAGCAAATCAAGAGAAGTTCATTAAAGTTTTTCAAAAGTCTTTCACAAACGTTTTAACTTTGTTCTAAGACTTAAGTTTTAAGTTAAGCAAAGAGTAAAGAGTTGAGTTCATTTCTCCAAAAGTTATAAGGGAACTAAGTATTCCCAAGAGTTTAAAATATTTTCACATTTGAACAAGAAAGGGAACATCGATTCCAAGAGAGCTTTTAATCTAAATTTTGAGTAATTATCTCAAACCAAAGAAAGAAGTTTGTTTTAAAAACATATGAGCTAAGTATATTTTGGGAGTAGTATTGAGCACCGATATGGGATGCGAGTTCATATTAACTCAAGTCTCCATAAACCATGTAGCCATCATAGGTAGTAAATGATCATACTTTTTAGATGACTCCTTATGATGCTTTTAACATAGACTAGTGGATCCATTTAGTTAAGCGTCCTATGACGGCAAAGTATAGGACAATTTTGGCAGCATGGGCAAGACGTTGTATCACCACTTAAGCTCATAGTGGTGGTTGTCGGTTAGAGAATCTCCCACAAAAACTATATTACTTTGATATATGAGTAAAGTTGAGTTTGTTATTGCATATCTTTAACAAATTGAGTTGTTATTTACTGTTCTAAATGCTTTGTATAAGTTGCACTATTATTGTTGCTTTACACCGCATTTTGAGTTGAGTTATTCACGAGTTGAGTAATGTCAAGGTAAGTGTTCCTTTTAGATCCTTTTCAAGCTTTAATTGTGTTTAGCATTCCAACTCGCATACTCATACATTTAATGTACTGATGCCAGTTGGCCTGCATCGTTTTATGATGCAGACGTAGGTAATCAGGATCAACATACAGCACCTCGTTGATCAAGTTGAGCACTCAGAGTCAGTTGGTGAGACTCTTTGTATTCCGTATGACTCTTTTATCATTTGCTTTCTAGTTTTCAGTTGTTAGGATGATTGGGGGTCCTGTCCCGACATCCCTCTTTGTTTTAGAGGCTTCATAGACAGTTAGTAGTTCAGTTGTCTTTACATTATCATTTCATATGTTAAGACTTGAGTTGTCATTTTGGTCAAGTTGAATGTTGACTTTTAAACATTCTAAATTATTTTATTAAACAATTGAGTAAGTGAATTTGATCATTGTAATAATGCTTAGAGCCTTCCATTGAGTAAGTAAGTCAGGCCAAGGGTTCGCTTGGGGCCAACAATGGTTCTCAAGTGCTAGCCACGTCCGGGGTGTAGGCTTGGGGCGTGACAGAAATGATGAACTAAGATGTCTAACGATTAAGTAGGCGTTTGGCCATGCGATACTATATCACAATATGAAATCGTGAGATGGAATCAACATTTGGACATGCGATTTCATGGTGATTTCATCTCATGATTTCATGTAATGAGATGAAATCTCATATTCTCCAAAATCATGATTTAAGATTTTTAAACACAAAAACTGACCCACAAGTTTATATTTTGTTAAAACAATCCCACATTTATATTTACTAACCATTTATTTCATATGTAAATAAAATTTATAATCACATCATTACTTTTTAATATTTATTATTCTCACCAACATAAAATCTATTATTACTTTAAATTTGGTGACTATAAATGATATAGTAAGAATTGATTTGGTGAATATAAATAAGAACGGAGGGAGTAATACTTTTTGTTTTTTCATTTCGGCAACGTATGAAAATGTTTAAAATAATATAATATGAAAAATGGAAAAATTAGTGATGTATGTTTGATAATCACTACTTCCAATATGTTTGATTTAAGAACAAAATTAATGCACTGAAAATGTGTAATTGCACACAAGTGAAACAAGGCATGAACCATTATGATATTGACACACAAGTGAAAATTGTCATAACTTGTGCAGTGTTACATAATTATTTGGAGAATACGAAGGAGTGATGAAATATTTATGGTTTATGAGCATGAAAATATAGTTGCGGATGATATTGACCAACAAATGGCTCAAAGTAACAATGTTGATTCACCTTCTCGGTCATATGATCGAGAAATGCAAGTTCAACGTGATGAAATTGTACGTACTATGTAGGGAAATATATTAAAGAATAGTACACTACAGTTTATTTTCAATTTTTTTTAATTAAATTAAAGTTTGATCAGTTAACGTTAGATTAAACAATTACTTAAGTGGAGAACAAATAACTTTGTAATAGTTTATTATGCCATTTTATAATTTTTTATTTATTTGGTAAGATTGAATAAACGATTGGGGCTATTTTAATATTTTTACAACTTATGAGATTCTTATGTTTATGAGAAAACATACAACACAAAAATTCCAGATCACATGTCTAAACAAAACTTCAATTTCATGTCATGATTTCATATTATGATATCATATCATGATTCCATATCGCATGGCCAAACGGGCCTAAAAAAAGTTTCTACAGGTTTCCTATTTAATTCGTGAGGTACATGTGTTTATTTCTTTCTCCTCTTTGTTTTTTTTTACAAGACTTTTGGCACTATTGGACCGAGTCTTTTGGGCTTAATGTTGGACAAAATGGCACAGTATGACAACTTATATACTAAATTGGCAATAAATAGCCAACTTTTAAGATTTTAGCAAGAAAAAGACTTTGTTTTATTTATTTGGCATTTAATAGTTATTTTATTTTTCTTAAAAAATATATTTTTGTTCCCCTTATTTTTCTCTAAACACGTTTGATTATTTTATCATTCTTATTTTATCTCTCCTTTTTATTTGTTAACCATTTTAAAATAGAGTTCTTCTTCTTCTTCTTTTGTCTCATTTTTCTCTTTCTATAATTCTTTTTATAGTATATTTCTTTCTCTCTCAAATTTTCAATTATTCTCCTTAATTCACTTTGTTATGAAAATTACGTATAACAATATGTTTATTCATGCATACTTCTAAAAATCATATATAATTTTGTTCTTGTTCAATTTATTGTTGAATTTCATGATTTGTAGTATTAAAGTTTTTTCAATTTTATTTTACAAAATTTTAGGTTATCTATCCTTGTTTTTTTTTTCTAAATTCCTTTTCATATATATATTTGTTTCTCTTCTAAATTTTCTCTTATTCTCCTTGATTCACTTTGTTTATGCAAATCAGATAATTATATGTTTATTAATTGATCCGCACAAAGATTTCTTTTAATATATAATTATGTAGCATTTCTTGTCAATTAATTTTGAAATTTCGTGATTTATGGAATTAAAGTTTTTAAAGCTTTTTTTGCCAAAAATTTAGGTTTATAGTATTTGAAATTTTTGTTTTCAATTTCATGGTAAGAAAGGCTCTAGTAAGATCCTCATAAGAAATTGAATGTCAATTTTGAGACTCAACTCATGTATACCAATGAATGTCAATCTCAATTTGAATAAAAGTATATAAATTTATTAGATGAATACAGACTAATGATACACAGATGAATACGAACTGATGTATACATAGTGCAATTACCGTATACATAAACAAAATCACATGTACAATTTATGAATAAAATTTAATTTATACATGTATCATTCTAACTCATTCTTGTATTCATTATAGTAATAACTAATACCTATAATTGTTGGTAATATTCTTATGTATACATTATAAAGTTTATGTATACATGCTACAATTACTGTATACATCAATAAAATTTACACACATATTTTTAAGAAATAATTTTTTGTGTATACATATAATACTTTTGTGTATACATTATGTAATCGCAATTTTAATTATTGTATAATTTATGCATACGTGTTATTAAAATATCTAATAAAAATCATTGCCTCTTAATATTATTTGAATAATTAATGTCAATTATTTTGATAATTAATACAC
>JAJONZ010016699.1:0-29155 GCA_029582445.1 Solanum paucissectum | reverse complement strand
TATATATATATATATATATATATATATATATATATATATATATATATATATATATATAAGAGATTCATTAAGGGTAGAGTTGTCATTTCAACATTTTTTTACAGTTGTGGGCCTCAAAAATTACTTCTAACTCGCGCAAAATAAGTGCACATCACACATTTTGTCAGGTAGGACTCGCGTGTTTATTTATATAAAAGTTGGATATTTAAAGTGCTTGTTTGTGCACTATGAAAGTTGGAGGTCAAAGTTAAAATTTGAAGCCAAGTTTAGGGTCCAATATATGTATTATGCCAAATTTAAAGTTGAGTGACTTTCTGAGAAAAGAGAGTATAGTTGAGTGACTTTTGAGTTAAAATTCAAAGATGAGTGACTTTCTGAGAGAAGAGTGCATAGTTGAGTGACCATCAGAGATACTAACTCCTTAACTGGAGATAGTTCAGCAAATAATTGTAGGATTTTTGCCCTTGTTATATTAGTGAGAGGAAGAGGAAGGAAGTTAAACTTGAAAATAAAAGGTCAAAGCTGTCCAAACTCCAATAGTCCTTGCACCAAGGAGGAAGGACTTGTACATGATATTTCTTCTATTTCATATTAATTGAATTTCAGAGATAATACACACTTATTAAGAAAAATATTTAAAGACATAACTTAAATTATATTTTTTACTATTATTTTCTGTGAAGTCATAAATGTTCCTTCCGTTCACTTTTACTTGTCACATTTTGACTTGGCACACCATTAAAAAAATAATTACTGATATAGGTATTTTACCAAACTATCCTTATTTAATGATGTTTTGTATTAAGTCTTGAAAAATGATTTGAAGAAAGAGTATTTAATGTTGAGGATAAACATGAAAAAATATAACTGTCTTTTCTTGATATATCAAAAGTGACAAGTAAAAACAAAAATCTATTTTAGGAAAAAGTAACAAGTAAAAGTAAACAGATGGAGTATAACTTTGTAAGTAGTGTAATGTACCTCCTAAAAAATACTCTCTCCGTTTCTTTTTATATGTCATCCTTACTATAAATAGTTGGTCCATAATACTTGTCATTTTATAAAATCAATGTATAAATTACAATAATCTTCCTATTATACCCTTGATAGTTAATTAGTCTTGAAAATAGATATTTGACCAACCTAGGAACCTAATAAGTAATTAATGTTCATTGTAATTACTTCATGCATTGATTAATAACTCTCACCATTGCATTACTCTATAAAATCCGATTTTGAAAAAGAAATATCAACAAACAAATTAAAAATAAAAGATGAATTTATTTTTCATTTATTGAAAAATTGACTTCAAAAAAACATTAAATAAGAGTAAAATTGTAAACTTACTTAGTTTCTTAATGCAAGTGAAATTTAAAAATGTGACGTATAAAAAGGAACGGAGGGGGTATCAAACTTCATTAAAGGAAATGACAAATATGAAAAAAAAATTCAAACATCGATATTGAACTTTGAACAATTCAATTATTTTGAAGAATGAAAAAGTCTCAAAAATCCAGTTAATATGAAATAGAGTGTGTAGTAATACATATTCTTCTGACAAAAAAAAAAAGTAGTAATACAAATTCATGTGTATTTGATCATTTATATATTTCATATTATAAATTAAAATTACATATTATACCAATTTTAGAAAATTACATTATATTTAGCCTACTTACAATATAGAAGTCAACCAATGATATTATACCAATTTTGAAAAATATACAGAAAATAACTAATTTTTACAGAAAAATCATGGATTCACGAGCCTCATATTTTATCCTATAAATGCACCCTGAGACTCAGCAAGACAACTTAGCATACAGATGCATAATATCAAGAACATTAGCACACAACATGATATTGAAAACCTTTAGCTGAACATTGCTTGATTTTCAAAGTCAAAATTCATTTTTTGGAGTTTCACATTTTTTACTTTCTAAGATACAATACAAAAGGGAGGAGAAGAATAATAGTACTATAAACTAACAAGACTAATAAGATTTACAAAATTTCTAGTTTCATTTTGCATTACTTTCTTATGTCTGAGATGCAGCACTACCACTAATTATCAGTTTATCCAATTTTTCTCCTGACAAAATGCTCTCTTTTTCATCAATGTCGTCATCATCATCACCACCACTTCCATCATCATCATCATACTCGTCTTCATCATAATCATTGATGTTACTGGGAATACTGTCGACTATCAGCTCGTTGGCACATCCTGTGATCTGCTTAGCTTCCATCTGTTCTTCTGATGTTTTTGCCAAGGACAAGAGAATGTTCTTTGCTTTTTGATCAGGAGAGATGCCGGAAGATGCCATTTCATTGAACCAAGCAACGGCACTGCCAAAATCCTTATTCCTGCCATACGCGTCCATGATTGTAGTGAAGATAGTTTGGTTAGCCTTGATACCATGGACCTGCATTTCTTCATATTTCTCCATCATCTTTTCGAGGTCATTTGTTTTTGCATATCCCTTAATCAGTGTGCCATATGTAACAACATTGGGCTCCAATCCATCTTGCTTTATTCTTCTGAAAAATTTCTCTGCACCTTCCATATCTGATGCATTAATATAAGCTGATAGCATTGTTGTGTATGAGCAAAGGTCAGGGCTACATCTGCAAGGAAAGACGGAAAATCAAAAGTCTACTTGGAGGACTCCTTGGTCAGACCTCTGGTGCCGAAGAAGTTTTTGAATAAATACAAATAGTAATAGTTAAAAGAAGTCTTCATGGAAATGTAAACAAAACATCACCTGTCTCTTCGCATGCTTTTGAAGACAGTCCGGGCCTGTTCCACCATTCCTGAGATAGCAAATGCATCTAGCAAGATGTTGTAAGACTTTTGTGTTGGCCTGAAAAAAGAGATGCCCTCATATAACCCTTGTAATTAAAGGGTAAGAAAACACTGTGACTGGCTACAAAGCATCCAAGAAAGACAACATCATCTGGCATGGAGACAGAGAACATATATGTGTCTGAACTTGAGCTACTCTAGTTAAATCAGTAAGCACCTGGCTTAAACACATCTCTTCTACCAGATGATTAAGTTTCAGTCAAAGCTTAAATATAAGCAAGAAAGTTAATTGGTTTTCTTTCTGAAAAGTGCACTCTGGAGATAGAATGGGTCTCATCTTTTAATGTGATTTCCTTCCAATCACTATGAGGAAAATGGATAAGATATGTTAAACATGCTGGTAAGTAACTGGTCATGAGCAATTAGTTCCATATGATTGAAAGATCACAATGAACTGATCCTATTTGAATAGCTGCCTGGGTGTCTCATGCAGAGAATCATGTTTTGATGCAGAGTATCTACTTTTGGTATAGGAAAGAAGGAAGCTGTAGGAGAGGAAAGCGATGTAAAACATTCTTGGATATTCAGTAGTGTAAAGAACTCAATACCTGACACCAGCATCAAGCATTTCCTCAAAAACAGCTAGTGCCTCCTCTTCTCTTCTAGCCTTTCCATATGCACTAATGAGCAGTGCATAGCTAACAACATCAGGTCGAAGACCAGCTCTTTGCATCTAAAATTAGGCATTCGCTTCAAAAAGTTAAATCAAATTTCTATATATACAAAACTAAAAGCAACAACAACAACATACGCAGTGTAATCCCACAGGTCTCAGACTGTAGAGTGCACATAGACCTTACCCTTGCCTCATGGAGGTAGAGAGGCTGTTTCCAAAAGACCCCTGGCTCAGGTTACACATCACAAAACTAAAAGCACAGAAGTGATTAACCAAATGTAAAACTGCCTGTGTCGACAAAGCTGAACAGATGTGCAAATTATGAAGCCATTCCATGTGTCCATGATTTTCAAACCAAACATGAAACCACAACTGAAACAGACAAATCTAGTACTACAAATAATAATGTAAATAAAGATCTCAAATCCAGCAAACTTATGTCAGTGAAATATGTCTATAAAGGGGTAGCTTTCAGGTCAAAACTGTGTCGCAATGGGATTAAGCCCCTGCAGGTTAATTTTATTGTCAATAAGTTCTTGTTTCACATATGTTACAAGTTACAACTAATGAATTCAATAAATTCTTCAATAAAATACTCCCTCCGTCCCATTTTATGTGAGGTAGTTTGACTCGGCACAGAGTTTAAGAAAGAAAGGAAGACTTTTAAAACTTGTGGTCCAAAATGAATGATAGAAATTTGTGTGGCTGCAAATCATTTCATTAAGGGTAAAGTAAACATTTTATAGTTAAATTGTTACTTAATATAGAAATGTGTCATTCTTTTTTTTTAGACTAACTAAAAAGGAAAGTAAGTCACATAAATTGGAACAGAGGGAGTAAGTTACAACAAACTATCTGTGACAGAGAAACATGAAGTGTCAAAACCTTATAAGAAATTAGCAAGAATTTGAGGTTCTTAAAAGGCCTCTAATATTTCAAAATTAAAATGCACTGTAATACTGTTGCATCAGGGACTAATACAGAGAGCTAGTGCTAACTGCTGAGGGAAACAAACCTATAATAGCATAAATACATTTTTTTGATAGGAAGCAATACATCAAGCACTTAAGGAGTTGTTCCAGCATACCTAGTGATCATTTCCAGAACAAAGCAGAACCTATAAATAAATTGCAATTTACCTGATCATAAATGTTTGCGACCTCCTTATAGTTGGTCTCAAATGACATCAAACTGTTGTAAGTAACGGTATTTTGTGGGATTCCTCGCTCGGCCATCAAAGAAAATAGATGACGGGCTTTTTCATATTTTCCTGCCTTCTTATACATATAGATCATCATGTGGAACATTTTCTGGTCTGGTTTTAGAGGAGGTGCATCCATATCCATAAGGGCTTCAAAGACTTCTTGAGCTTCATTAAATTTGTCACCCTGCATTAACTCCTTCATTAGCAAGATACTTAAACTTTCATAAACCAGTCTAGGCACAGAAATTCACATGGACCCGAGGAACTTTATATAAATGAATAAAGGAACTAGAGAATCAAAAAACAAATTTCCTTTGATTCTTGAGTTAATCTAAAGATCTTTTACCCCACATAAGAACTGCATGTAGAACTACTTCTTTCTTATATATCATTGCCTGTTTTTATTCCCGGTTAATAATCCTTTGACATTCGCAGATATTGTTCCTCCAAAAATAGAATGCTTTAAAACCACAACCAATCTTAGATTGAGAGCAGAATAAGATTCTACAGTTATCAAAGAAACGGCATTAGCTACTATATTTTCTCAATCTTTTTGATTTCTTATTGCTCACTAAGCATGAAGGGTGCTCAGGTTCAGTTCAGTCAACCTTTTCCTTTATTCTAGTACCAAACCAGCATCATCTATTCAAACCAAGCAAAGGTTTCAGAAATAATTACTTTTGGTTTGTTTTGGAGGCACCATTTCAGTTTGACTTGGTGTAGTGGTTTTAAAACTATCTTTTTCCCTCCACAATTAATTACATCTAGAAAATAGATAAAATTTAAACTACACAAGGCTTCATAGTACCCACTATCAAAATCTGAACTTAAAAATTCAGATAAGGGAAAAACATCCGACAACTAGTTTCAATTACCCAAGAAAAACAAAGATACAAGAAGATTGTATACAACAACGAAAAAGATTTTATCAATAAAAAGACAACACTTAATTTGAATAATTGGAGAAACAAAATCAAGATTATGGGTGTTTTTGGTATGGAACCTTATTGTCGAACCTGCTAAAGTATAACTACTGCTACCACTACTAAGTACCAATTTCCTGCATGACACTTCATCTTATTTCAGTAGATACTCTTTGAAAAGATTTCTTTGATGATCTTTGTCAACGCCCCTTAACTTAAGGAAATCCATCAATTAATAAACTTTCGTTTGATCACTTCTCTTTTCCTTGGAATACTTGGTTGGCCATAAAAGTATGTAACATATGGTAATGGTACAAGGTCTACCTCATCCCCTATTATCACTTTCAATCATGACATTATTTGCACCTGCTAACCAATTCCATTTAAATAAATGACTCTAGTAACTAGGTAAGTTTTGGCAAGGGAACAAACAACAAGAGTCATTGACTATATAAGCAACAGATTTAGAAAGACTAGAATCTTCAGATATTGTTCAGAAGAAGGGTGGGATTTTTCGACAAGCAGAAAGCCAGAGGAAGTAAACGACAGACTTTGCAAAATGCTCTATTATGGGACATTTTGTTTCTCTTTCCTCTAATTAGTACTGTCATTGTTAAACATCCTTACTTGAGGATTTGGAGAAGCATAAGACACAAAAAAGTCTAGTCAACATCTGCATCTCGAAGTGTTTCTTTGAACAGCTAAATCAACTCCTCCGGATTAGTCTATTTGACATAAATAAAATGTCCAGATCAAAATCTTACGGTCTAAAGATTCATACAGAAATATCGTTAATGGTCATTTTTTAACAAATAATGTAAGAATATTATTAACAATCTTGATCTTGAGCTTCAGCCAAATGAACAGATCTTCTCAGAATCATTACCAACACTCATCTCACAGGATGTTAAAGAATAACACATCCCATCTGATCAGTCAGCGATTAATTCTCTATTCTTCCATTTTATCAATTTTTTCTTCTCATTCTACCAGATAATGGTCGCGGAACTTACAGATGGACCTTTTGCCTGTTAAATAAAGATCAAGCAATTTTCCATTTTAAGATTGCAGCAATCGTTATTAATCCGATTCCATTATGTAGTCTTGGCTGCAAGATACTGGATCTATCTTGCACATGAAAATCATGATTTTGTCATTCCAAAGCAAAACATCATACCAGCCAATGTATGGTACAAATGTTCTTTTCCACCACAGCAAGTCACCAGTCTTAAAAAAGAACACTCTGATCACAAGTGTTTAAGTTTACAACTTCACACAACATCTTCTCAGAATTATTTGTTCTAAAAGTTGGATGAATCAATAAACCAAATTATAATAGCCTACTAACCGTGTCACACAACATGCTCAATTCAATTGACAAGTAAATTTTAGTTTTACAATGGTACACATAAAATTTCATAGTTATGTTCAGCCATTATCATTCGCCTTCTTATATCTTTAATAATTGAGCTCCCAAGTCTAACTACTTCCGTTGTATAGTTTGCTACATTACCTCAACAAAGATTTTGAGAATGATTTGGTATGTAATAGCAGAAGGTTCAGGGCCTGAAGTTTGCATTCTCCGAAATATCGCTTCTGCCTTGGCGTACTGACCTCCTTTTCCATATGCCTCCATCAGAGCAGTGTGAGATATCACATTGGCAGGATAGCCCTTCTTATTCATGTAGCCTAAAATCCTTTCAGCTTTACTGAAGTCCCCTTGCTTTCCGTAGGCCGTAATAAGCATCAGAAAGTCCATCTCATTAAAATCCCACCAATGCTGAGTTCGAAGCCATTCAAGAATCTACAACGGAAACAACAGATTAGACTAAAAGGAATCAAGAAGCAAAGTATGCATAGCTGAGTATTGGCTATAGTCTGATAAAGGAAGACAACTGAAGTAAAACTTTAAACGACATGCTAGAGAGAAGAGTCCAAACCTCACTAACAAGGTTCCACTTCTTAAGCTGCTTAAATCTAACCAAGCTTCCAAGAACAAGGTTCTTTGGAAGAGCCTGGTTCTTGTCCCTCTGGGTTCTCAGCACTGAAACAGCAGAACCAGCTTCTTCAATTTCATTCATCATCTTTCTCCAGTTTTTCTGGTCTGCTTCATCCTCAGCACTCTTGAAAACCTCTACTTTCCTCCTCTTCTGCATGAACTTTCTCGGCGTCAGCATGCCTTGACACACCACTTCTGCTCTTTTACATATTTTAACATTTGTATTCAATGAATTCTCACCACTATTTGATTTACTGCATTAGAAATGACGGTGTTTTGCTAAGCACAACTTCACAACAAGGAATTAAAACTGAAATCCAAAGACAGCCCTTTAAATCCAATATTGTCATATATGTACCAAAATAGCACAAACTGCAAAAATCTTACGTTTCTTTGCAGTAAAAATAAAGGGTAACAGCTAAAAGAATCAGATATAAGATTCAAGAACCACTTAACCACAGCTATCTTGGTTCAATAGAGCCATAACTTGGCAGAGGCTGGATAGGGTCAGCGCACACTGTTAACAACTAAAAGTAAGACAAAATCAAACCTTTTATCCAATAAATCTTGAAAGATAAGATTTTTTTGGTAAATTTCTCAACTATTTCATACAAATCCAATTCTAAATAGCAAACAAATAAGGCCCAGAATTAAAAGAAACAACAACAGGGGATATTCAATTTTCTCAACACCCAACTTGAACCCTTTTGAAATAAGAAAATTCTCAAATTGGTGACCCAATAAACCCTTTAGTACATATAAGATTTTACAATATGAAGCAGCCCCCACAAGAGAGAAATGAGTAAATAATAAGAAAAAGCATACCTCCAAAGAGAAGAAGATGAAGGAGAAATGAATGGTTTGAGGAAAATCATCATTGTTTGAGGCATTTACAATTTGGTTCCCCTTCACCTTCACCTTCACTGCACTACAAGACTCCAATGCTCATTCTCAGGATTTGAAGGGATATTTCTTCTCATTTTTGCTACTTTTATTTATCCTACTTTTTAAAGCTAAGCACATAATACTGTTATAATTCAGTATTATCCAAGTTTAAATAGAGACTCTCTCTCTTTACTAATTTATTCTTAAACAGGGTCAAAAATATTCTTAACTATTCGACAAGTTTAAATGAGTATATCCTTATTCATTTATTTAATTAAAAATAATTCTCAATTCATTTTTTACCTTAACTTTATCTTTAAAACTAGTAATCTTTTTTAAAAATTATTACAGTATTTTTTATTACGTGACATTTTCTTATTGAATTAAATTAAATTTTTAACATATTAGATTTTCCGGACGCACCCCAATTCATATAAACCCCTTGATTGGGGTGCATTGAGAAAAATCTATTGGGTTGAATATTTAATGTTATCTAGTAGGAAGACACTATGTAATAAACAATAATTTTTTTAAAAAAAATGCAAGTTATAAGGGTAAAAATAGGTCAAAAAGATTAACCTAAGAATATTTTTAATTATATAAGTGGACATGGGGTGACATAAAACTAAATTAAGAAAACCCATTTCAATTTTAAATATTTATTTCTAATTAAAAAAACTCGTTTCAATTATTTTACTTGATTTTAAAGATGGTGAAATTACGTGGGTTATTTATGTGGGAGGGAAATCAAATCGTTTAAAAAAATAATTAGATGGGTTTTAATTAAAATTGAGGCACGTTTTTTAAGAAAAGAATTGATACATCTTCACCGGTTACTTTTCATGTAAAAATACAAAGAAAATCTCAAAAAGAACTTATTATTTTTAAAAACTAAATGTTTGACCGTCAATTTTTTGTTTTTTTTTTACAAAAACTAACGGAAAAACATCAATTTTAAAATACAAAAATACAGTTAAAAAGCATAAATAAAAATTTTAAAAAATATAAAATAATGTTTTGTATTTTAATGGTACAGAAAAAATAAATTTGAAAGATTAATATGAAATAAGATTGAGATAGAGTGCGAAAATAAAAATTGCGGGCAAGTTAAACTGTCTATACTTGGGCAATTTTAAAGTAAAATTTCTGCGCATATAAATGAAAATTCACACTAACAACATTAAATTTAGAATGGATAAAGTCCGGATTTACCCTTATATTTTGCGAAAATACCTAATTTGTCCTCCATTGGCTCATCAATATCTCCCAGTCATTCTTTGCCTCAAAATTGAACCAAACTATAACCCATAAGGACAAAGATGGACATATTTTCATATTAATTAGTATCTAATTATTTAGATTAGAGCATAAACTTACCATATGACTACACTGGAATGGATACGGATTACGGACTAATCGATTCTCTTAATACAATCTTAAAATTGAAGAGTGTTTAGCAAAGTCGACAATTTCAACTTGCAGAGCTCCATGCATGATGTAATTTCACTTCCTTTAACCAAATATATAATGCATAATACTTAAGAATTCAACTACTAAAATGATGTCAAATGAGAATAAATTGTCTTAGATAAACACACATCATCTTATACAAGCATAGTTCATGTTACACACAGTAGCTAATAGCTATTAAACTGAAAGGTGCACTTAAACACCGCGATTCGCAGATGTAGCTAGTCTGACCCCATCTCCACGGGCGACTTCAACAGCTACATCATCGTACATATTAGCAGACCTTGTCTCCTAGTTCACTTAGAAATACCATAAACACTGCATACAGTTGACTATACACATGTGCTAACGCTTGATCATTCATTGAGGAACCTTGTGGCTTCCACAATTTTCACTAAGCAGTCAGCACATGATGTGTTAAGCCACTCCCATATGACACTTAAATACTGTGTCTAAACATATATAATTGGGAACTAAATTAGTTACATACGGGAGATCAATAAGGGGACAGCAACAGGAGTGTCCTCACCCATGACTGGCTGGAACAGATCCACCTCTCCATACCGCTCTAGGACACGCATCCTGCAGTCCTCAGCAGCCATTAGTCCTGTTGAATATGCACCATGCACAGAACCTGGGTAATCCATACTCGTCGCCTCCCCAGCAAAAAATATGTTATCCACCGGTATCCTCAGCCTTTCATAGAACTCATGAGGCTTCCCTACTGCATCGTAGCTGTAGGATCCGAGTGAGTTTACATCTGTACCCCAATGAGAAACAAGATGTTGGATCTGCAGAAAGACCAGGAGGAAAAGATAGTGAGCTATGTGAATATCATTACATAATATGAAAGCAAGACACAGACAATATTTGCTTCCTAGAGTAGTTCTCTTTCTCCTGTAACAAACCAATCAGCTAACCAAATGTGATCTCTTGAAAAGGTTCAACCGATTTCCAGAAGTCAAGATTGGAAATAGCAGAAAGCTCAAATATTTTTAGGAAAAAACCACTTCAAGTTATCCTTACTAGGATTCTGTGAAACAATAATCATTCATATATATATATATATATATATATATATTATTATCATACTTAAAGGCGATAGTTGAATGCAATGAAAGGTCCTGCCGATGCCTTAATGGCGGAGGATTAATACATTTGGTTCATTCTCGAAAAATAGTTCTCCTTTAAAGCCTCATCTCCTCTGTTTCAGTGAACATTCAATTTATAATTATCATTGTTATCATTCTTTTTTCCTTAAAACTACACTATTGATTTCTGATATGCAGGAATATATATATATTGTTTGCTATATAAAGTTGAAAGATGATTTCAATTTAAATGGATTCCTGCAATTGCTTATCTCTTCTGGTTCTATTGAGCAAGTATCTAAGTTGTATTTCGTGGGGTAGTGTACACTCAAATATGTAGATATCAACCAAATATGCTAATAGCTCATTACTTTAAACTTGCATTTTTTTTTCCTTCAAATTTTGTGTAACCATGGCATACTTATTATAATGTTGTCCAGATAGCTCGCAACAACACAACTTCCTATATCCACTTATCTTTCAGGAGTATATTTATGCACTTGCTCAGGGTTTGTATTATTTAAAAATATTTATGTTGATTAGCTTAGGGTACATGTCCAGAGATTAGAAATTAAAAAACGGGAGTACAGAGTGCAACATTACCGGAGTAGTCGCATTGGGAAGAATCCTCTGAAGTTGCTTAAAAGCAAAATTTGCAGCATCCTCATCTGATAGTTTCTCAATGTCACGGGCCAGCTGCCCCGCAGGCATATAAACTAGGACAGGATGGCCAGTGGCCTTGTGAAGATTCAAAAAGTAACTACATTCATATGAGCTTTGAGCAACTACCCCCAAGAACTCAACATTTGGCCAAAACACCTTTTCAAAGTGCAGAATAATTTTGTTTTCAATCCCTACACCTAGTTCATTGATGGCAGCCTCCTTCCATTCAGGTAATCTGGGTTCAAACTTGATCCGGTTCGATTTTAAAACACCAAGAGGAACAGCAACAACGGCAGCATCAGCTACAAAAGTTCTCCCATCCTCAACAGTCACTTTCACTCCATTATAACGTCTTACTACTTGTGTAACCCTGAGAAAGGTTGCAGAAACAACAATTTAGTCATTCAAGACTGTTTTTTTCCTTTTCTTTTAGAGAGGAGGAGGTGCAGAAACAGAGATGTCAAGAGGTAGGTTTCTCTTACCTGTGATCTAAGCGAATGTCAAGCCCTTTTGCTAGTGTGTTGATGACAGGACGATACCCCCGAACCATAAGACCATGCCCACCAGGAAGCAATTCTTCCTGTATATCACAAAACTGAATGGGTAAGACTTATCTATAGTAATGTTTGCTAGGACAGGAGACCGAACAGGAATTTGTTTGACCTTTTCCTTTTATCTACTGATACAAGCATAAAAATACGGATATATCTATAACACAAGTAAAAACATTTTTATCTTCCAGAACTTTAGAGTCTTAGACATCTTGCATTAAGGTTACTTTTGACACAAACAGGTTACAAGATTTGATCTTTGCTTAGTGTAGACAGGGATGGCAATGGGGCGGGGCAGGGTGGGTTTAAGGCTTTGCGGGGCGGGGCAGGATGGGTTTAAGGCTATGCGGAGCAGGTTGAAGTGAGTTTTTTTAAAACTAATGCGGGGCGGGGCAGGGTGGGTTTAAGGTTATGCGGGGCGGGTTGAAGTGAGTTTTTTTAAAACTAATGCGGGGCGGGGGGGGTTGCGGGTATATATGATTTTACGTGGGTTCAAACTTAATTTTAATTTTTTAAATATTATAAGAGTGATAGAGCATTATTTATTAAGATACTTTCTTTAAAGCTACTAAAATATTCAAGATAGTAAATAAAAATGGTTCAATAAAAAATCATACAATTTCTTACATGTTCCCAATTGACCTCTAAAAGATAAATTTTTAAGTCACTATCCTATTAAATTAATACAACTTAATGAAAAAATGAATTTATTCTTATGCATTTTATTTTTAGTGTCAAACTTAACTAGAAAAAGAAAATATTAACAAAGTTATGCGGGGTGGGGCAGGTTGAAAATGAAAAAACTTGTTACGCGTGCGGGCGGATTAAAAATTTTGCGGGTTAAGCTCAACCCGCTCCGCACCGCCCCATTGCCATCCATAAGTGTAGTATCTCTAAATTTAGGAAGACTCATTCAAATACATGGGTTTTGCATTTTAACCGATCAACACGATACCAAGTAGGAAGATTCATTCTATATATATACACAAACATATATGTCAAACTTCTCATTACAACAGAAATACAAACTAGAACCTGGAGTTACGAGAAAAGCTATTGGTCTTACAACGAAATGACTCTCACCTACTATCTGTATGCATTATTAAGTATCATTATCCTCCTACTCACAGACACATGTTGGATATAGTGGATCTAAGCAAAGGAAGAGATTCACAGTAAATTTAGAATGGTTAAATTATACGAGCATGTACTGACCAGTGACCACAATCGAGGTACAACGGAACCCCTTTTTTCAATAGATTTTTTTCAAAAGGAAGATACTTAGGTAGTAATGAATCTATTATCACAAGTTAATCTTAAGTAAAATGGTCCTTATTTGGTCAAAGCGATAATAGTCTTCTTACATAAGCTAATGTCAGACCAGGGTTTACCAGTTTGATGGTGCCATAACCAAAAGAGGTGTAGGGCATACAAGGTTGCATGTTGGGAGTCACAACATCTGTATTGGGTAAAGATGTGACAATGGGTGCTAGGCATTATACCAAGAAGGGTAACCCTCATACTTAATTTGCTCCTACTACTGAACAAGAACTTAAGATATTAAACAAGCAAATACAACACATTTTGAGCTGAAATCTTGCGAAAACAGCAGAACTAACATTATGCATCAACATGGTAGACATTATTTTTGACAGTCAGTTACCAGAATAGAACCTGGAACTATTGTTGTTAACATTGGCTTTTTCTACCCTAATGATATTCAATCTTTGCCAACTATTATGCTCACTAATATCAAATCCAATTTCTATCCTATATCATCATCAAGGTGCTTCTTTCTTCATCCAATGATATCATTTCTAATGAGCTTTGCGAACATATGTCATAGATGATAGAATCCATATGCAAAAAAGGAAGAAATGTCACACTCTTTCTGAGCAAAATGTTTTACTACATCAAGATCATTTCTATATATTAACCTAGTTAATCAGTGGTCTCTGCAAGTAATGCTCTGTTAGATATAAGCATCTTCTTTATCCTAGAAGGGGCAAAGAAATCTACCTGGTCCCAGTACTTGAGTGAGATGGAATCAGCATCTGCAGCAAACCAGCCTTCCATTCTGCAAAGGTACCACTGCAACACCTTATGAGCAATGCCATCGAGCCTGTAACAAAAAAAGTCACTTAGCGGAAGTGGTACTTTTCTTAATCTTTTCAGTTAAGTTTAGGGGGAGGAGATCAGTATATCAATAAAACAATACTAAATGGTACCTTAAGTCGGGTCTCCTATCAAAAGCCATTGATATAGCGCGACCAATAGACATGTCTTCGCTGAATTCTTGTCTAATTCTATCAGTCTGCAACAAAAGTGAATCAGCTCTCATCAGAAAATATCCATAGCATCACACATTTTAAAGACATGTAACAAACATTCCTTTCCATGAAGAAGGAAATTAAATTCAACAATTCAAAGATCAAAGAAATGAAGGAGCGGCGAGAGAGGGAAAGAAGGGAGAGAGAGAACATGCCTCTTTCAAAATGCTCTCAAATGTTTCGCCAACCTTAGTCACTAAGTCTTGGGGAACTTGATTACCATCCATGTCAAAAAGAGCATAACTGAAGAATTAAAGCCAGGTGAAATGAGTATGCGTTTCTTAACAAGGTCAGGGAAATAGTTATGCAATCAATAATATAACCAAACTTAGATGTATATTAGTACAAGTATGTGTGTGCGAATCAGCTGTACATTAAGAAAAACTGGCATGTGAGAGGTAAGAACTAAGAAGGGCTTGAAATACAAACCTCTCTAGATCATGGTCATACAACACAGAATTGTCACCACTTGTACGATAGAGAGGGAGTCCTAGTCTTCCAATGAGAGGTGCCAGAGGATTCTCTTTGCAGACACCATGCAACCTAAAACAATCAGCAAATAGCCAATTAATTTCCAAAGCAAGCAAAGAGGTTGAACTTAATTTCATTAATAAAAAGGAAAGTCTTGGTTGTAAAGCAAAAGCAAGAGTAGAAGTCATTACCAAGATGCACCCAAGTCAACAGGAAAACCAAACGAGTAGTCAGTGTGAACACGGCCTCCAATCCTATCTCGTGATTCCAAAACAACCACCTACAGAAAAATACTTATCTTAGTTAAACATAAACATCACCACTTATGCCAACCAAGTGAAGACAAGCTTTTCTACATGCATACCTGAAATGATGCATCATAAAGCGCCCGAGCAGCTGCAAGGCCAGCAATTCCCCCACCAATCACAATGACAGATGGTGAAGCCTCGGCCCTCTGTCCAGCACTTGAGAAGCAAGGAGCTAGAAGACAAAACCAAAAAACTCAGTCAGAAAAGTTGCTAAAGTAACAGAGAAGCCAGCAAGAAACCTGTAATTAGGCAACCATACATATTTGAGGTCATTAAATAAATGGCAAATGACTCAAAAAGTGACAGTGGCAAACAAATCCTCCAAATAAAAGCTTACCATATTGTTTGCTGTTATACGATCTAAATATATTAATGTGCTTCTTACGATAAACGACTAAAATTGCGTACCATGACTAACAATCACATTTAAAAGTGGGATTAGATAAATCTCATCATGATCAGATGCTCCGGGAATCGGGATTTAGATCACAAAGGGTCATTTTGTTAAAAGAACAAAATATAACTTGAAGGACATCAATGATCCTTCATAGTCCAGTAAAATCGACACGGCAGCAGATCAAAGTAATTTATTCTTCATTAGTCAACTCGTAGGGAACCAATACAGCAGACCGAATATTGACGTCATATCCATTTGCCTAATTATAATTATCTAACTAAAGCAAAAGTTATCAAGATGTAAGCGAGATCAAAAGTAGCCAATAAAAGATTTTTAGAGGGTCCCTTATACCTTTCGGTGGGCATTTTTTAGCATACTTAGTAGCCAAAAAGTGTTTGATTATAAAAAACAAAAGCAGCCCGCGTCACAATAACAGGTATACTAAAAAATATATTCTTTGCAACTTGAAAACTGCAAAAGGTTTTATTTAATTTTATGTACAATAAATCTCTCCATCTCTCCATCCCAAACAAATTGAAATCGGCCATATGATTTATCACAATTCACAGACTAAAGCTTTAAACTTTTTTTTATAAATTTTTTAACGGGTTACGTAATCATAGTTCAACATTTACAATTTCGTAATCATAGTTCAATGATCATTTCCAACTCAAACAATACAAACTTAATTGAAATATTAAAACATATCCCCCAAAAAAACAAACAAATTAAGTTTTCTATACTAAAAACCCTGCAGAATCTAAAATAACCACACACTAAAAAAATATTCAGCTCAATTCAATTCAAAATAATAAAATAAAATAAAATTCAAATTAAACACCAGAATATAATCAATCACTCTAAAAAACAACGGAATCAAGTAAAAAAAATCATCGAGAAAACATTAATAAAAGATACGAACCTCTTTGGAGTTGACGATTACTCTTGTGTTGAGAATCCATGAGATAAATTGCGAGAGAAATGGGGATTTAATAAACTAAAAGTCAATAATCTCAATAATAATCTGAGTATAACAGAATTGCTGGCACAATTATTATTATTACTAGTGGAATTAGGTGAATAATGGAGAAGAAAGATCAAAAGACAAGTGAACAAGTGATTATTATTGGAATTTGAAGCGAACTCCAGCTTGACCAAACAGCAGCTCATGCGTATACAAATTTCTGATCAAACAATCTCTGAAATCAAATTGGGGATGATCGGAGAGAGAATTTTTCTGATGAAAATTGGGGGAAAAGAGAAGATTCTAGAGAGAGAGAGAGAAGCAAGTGTTTGGTTGGTGATTGTTAATGGACTCCAAATTGGATTCTTCTTTGTACATTACGAAAAAGTGTGGTTTGGGATTTATTTATACACAAAAAAAACACATCTTTGCCATCTGTGTTTTCCTTTTTTATTTTTTAAAAAGGTATTATTTTGAATTTTTTATTCATGTTAAGTTGAAACTTTTGATCAAAGATAAAACAATCTCTTGAATCCATATTGGTTACTCATTAGTTTGAATTTTGATACATAAACTATGTTATAGGTTTAGGTGAAAAAATGGAAATTTTACTAACATGTAATTCATTGGTGTTAATTAATATATGTATATTAGTAATAAATGTAGCGTAACAAAATAAACTATTGTGTATGTGTTATATTATTAAGTAGTACAAATTTTTTAATTAAAAAACTGTAAAAAATTTAAGATAAAAAAATATAGTTAGAGATATGTTCCTTTTTTTTCTTCTTATATTAGTTAAGTATTAGTTAGTATTATATATAAACATTAATTAATTATATATAGACGAAAAAAATGTATCAAAAATGATAAAAGGTCCCCTAGCCCCTTGTAGATTGAAAACCCATGTGATTGTTCATTGACTTGAACAAAACACTAGCTGTTGAAAATTAATCTTTTATAGTTATTACACAAATAACAATTATTTTTATAATTTCGTACACAAAATATCAGTTGTTGAAACTCATAAAAAATATAATGATTCATAAAGTAACATAATGTTTTGAAAATTAATAAGAAAAAGAAGTTAAATAAAGAATAAAGAGATAGAGAGATGTGAACTTTTAATCTCTACAACTATTGAATACTATTATTAAAAGATTTAGTGTCTCTTTGAATTGACTTAAAAAAATATAGATTTTAAGTTAAAAATAAAAAGTTAAATTTATTTTAAGTTATTTTTACCATGTCAAACACATCTTAACTTATTTAAGTAAAAAAAAAATTATTTTAAGTCATTTTCAACTTATTTTAAGTTATTTGTTATATTTGTCAAACACATCCAGAAGTCAAAAACTGACTTAAAAGTAGATTTGATCAACTTTTAAACTAATCCAAACATCCTTTTAATCATTGATAAATATATAGTATTTTATACTAATTGATATTTTTCGTTCTTAACAAAATTTTACCACTCTCGTGGATATCAAATAGTCACCATTTTTATTAAATGAATGTGTTCTAAAATATTTGGAGGTTTAGACCAGAGATGTAAGAGGAATTATTATTATTTTCAAATGGAAGATAAATGTAGTAGTTATAGATTGTAGAGAATATTTAAAAGATACTCCTCCGATCCATTTTACTAGTTAGATTTTTCTTCTAGACATTCTTTCAAAAAATAATTTAGTTAAATTATTTTTATTTATTCTTTGAATTTAATTTAATATATTTTTTCATCATATTAGTGACTCTCCCTTATTGAATAAAATAAAGATAAAAGTGAGATTATTATATTTTTACAAGTAAAAATATTTTATTTACCAGAACAATTAAACTGTATAGGGGATTGTGTTGGCACCATCGCCAAACACGGTGAGCATCAAAGCAACACAATCATTCAACTACTACATAAAATTTCTCATATTTATTGTTTCTATTCTCAAGGATAAAATTTAGTCGCGTATTTGTCAAAATAAATATATATGACAGAATTTTTGTTGTTTTCTCCCATTACCATTTTGCAAAAGGAAATAAATTTAAATATATCAGTTCTAGAATAATTTTTCTATATAGTTTGGTAAAATTTATTTTTCTAGTGTATATGTGAGTAGAGAGTTTTTTTTCTTCTTTTTTGCATAAAACAAAATTATATGTTTTTTGAAAATTGTTCAAAAATAATTTAATCAATTAAAAATAAAAAAGATATTTACTAAAGAAGTATATTTCTACATACCAAAAATACACGTTTAAAAAATGGCGAAGAAAAATGATTAAGAAGTTTTGTAAAGAATGCATAGGACCTACAAAGTGTTGCCTTATTAAATGATTTTTCCACCACATGTTATTCAAAAGATAACATATTTCTTTTTAATATTAAATAAAAAAATGATCAAAAAAAAATAGGGGTATTTTACAAAATTTAGAAAGAGATGTACATTGTAGACCTCTTTATAACAATATATTTAGACTTATATATAAAAATCTATGATATTAGTAATCAGACCATTTTAACCCCTAGGCCACTAAAGCCATCGCTTGGAGCCTCATATTTTCGGGGCCCCCCATTAAAGAGGAATTGACACAGACATACAACTATTACATATAATTGGCAATATATAGCCCAATATTAATTAACAATTAATAGCCTAAAATAAAATTAGCACGGATTAGCCTAAAAGAAATAAAACGAACTTTTTATAGTTTTTTTCTTTTTATCATGTGTAACCAACCCGCATTAATTAAGGAGATGTGGGATTATTTTTTCTTCCTTGTTTTTAACTCCTATAATTAAGGAAGTTAGCTTTTCAATTTCTTTAAATTCTTAAACTCAACTTTATTTAACCGTCTATTTAAAAAAAATAGTAACACAATTTACAGAAACATAAAGATATATTTGATTGTAATTTTATGAATTATTATTTTTTACCAATCAACAATAATTAGTTTATTAGAAAACCGATTGCCTACTTTTAAGAAGGGAAATATATATATTTATTAATTAACCCATTAAAAAAGGTTACACCAACTTTTAAGGAATGATTTTTTTAAAATTCTTTAAATAACTTATTAAAAGATTGTGACTACTTTTAAGGTAAGAAAATGTATTATTAATGCTCTAACGTGTATTAATTATCACATAATCGACAATAATTAATCAAATAATATTAAGTGGCATTTTATTAGAAACTGTAATAATACATATGCATAAATTATACAATAATTAAAGTTGCAATTACATAATGTATACATTAAAAAAATATGTATACACAAAAAAATATTCATAAAAATAGACGTGTAAATTTTATTGATGTATACAGTAATTGTAGCATGTGTACATAAACTTTATATTGTATACATAAGAATATTTCCATCAATTATACGTATTACTATAATGAATACAAGAATGAGATTAATATGATAGATATATATATATATAAATTATTTATTAATTGTACATGTGATTTTGTTTATGTATACGGTAACTGCACTATGTATACATTAGTTCGTATTCATCGTGTACTCAGTGATTTGTATTCACATAATAAACTTGTATACTTTAATTTAAATTGAGATTGGAATTCATTGGTATACATTGGGTTGTATTCATCAAAATCAACATTCTGATTTTTTACGAAGATCTTTCTTACCCATGAAATTGAGAACAAAAATTTCAAAAAACTATTACCTGAATTTTCGCCAAAAAAAGTTTTTAAAATTTAGTTCCACAAATCACGAATTTTCAAAATTAATGGGGCAAGAAATACTACCTAATTATATATTAAAAGAATTATTGAAAGGATCCATCAATAAACATACAGTTATATCTGATTTGCATAGACAGAGTAAATTAAGGAGAATAAGAGAAAATTTAGAAGAGAATCAAATATTCATATGAAAAGGATTTTAGAAAGAAAACAAAAGAAGGTTGAATAATCTAAATTTTCCCAAAAACAAAATTGAAAAAACTCAATTCTACAAATCATGAAATTCAACAATTAATTTGACAAAAACAAGATTATATATAAAGATGATTTTTAGAAGTATCCATGAAAAAACATATTGTTATATCTGATTTACATAAACAAATTGAATTAAGGAGAAGAATTGAAATTAGGGAGAGAATTACGTATGAAAAGAATTCTGAAAAGAGAAAAAGGAGACAAAAAAGAGAAGAACTTTATTTTAAAAGTGTTGACAAAATAAAAAAAGAGATAAAATAGGGATAATAAAACAATAATTTTTTAGAACGTGTGTTTGAGAAAAATAAGGAGAACAAAAATACATTTAAGAAAAATGAAAAATAACTATTCAATGCCAAATAAATAAAACAAAGTCTTTTTCTTGCTAAAAAATTAAAAGTGAGCTATTTATTGCTAATTTAGTCTATAGAGTGTTATGCTGTGCCATTTTGTCTTTTTTAAAATTACTTATAAATGTTATTTTTTTAAACAAAAATATTATATGTACTATGAATGCTATGATTTCTACTAAGAAAATTACATATGAGATGAATATAGAACCGGAATTTCATAAGAAACAATTTGATGAAAATATTGATAACGAAATCGAAAAGTCCCTTGAAATTAGATTTGATTACTTTATATTTATATATATATATATATATATATATTTCAAAATAGATTTGAACCAATTGAAGAATATGAAAATATTTTTGGTTTCTTATTTAGTGGTAAATTGAGATCACTAGATGATGATTTTTTTTTTAAAAAAAACATTGTCTTAACCTTGAACTTTCTTTAACACATAATAGTTATTCTAATTTTAATAATTTATATTTATTTTTTGAATTAAAAGTGTTAAGAGATATAATACAAGTAGAAGATAATGATCTAATAAAAATACTCAATCAAATAAAAAGACTTTATTCTTTTCCAAATACACATATTGCTTATAAAATAATCTTAACAGTCCCTGTAACTGTTGCCTCAACCCCGAAAGAAGTTTCTCAAAACTAAAGTTGATTAAATCTTATTTAAGATCAACAATATCTCAAGAGAGATTGGATGGATTAGTAATATTATCAATTGAAAAGAAATTACTAAAACAAATCAATTATAAAATAGTAACTAATGACTTCGCATCTAAAAAGCTAGAAAAGTAGATTTTAAATAAAAGTATATATGATGAAAAAAATAAAATATTAGGGCCCCTCTCTCAAGTTTCGATTTAGGCCCCCAATTTTGTTGAGTCGGCCCTGTTAGTAATGCTAAAGATTTTGATGCATGTATTAGCATGGTTACAGACCCAATTGTCCCTTAAAATCTATATATATATATTTAGAAAAGAGGATATTTTCGACTTATTAAGTAATAATAAAGATATTTTTGAATCAAGATATTAATGATAAGAACATATTTAGACTAAACCATAAATTGAGAACATTTTTAATTATCTCATTTAATTTAAGGATATTTTTCATCCTTTCCGTTAAAAAAAATATTGATAGTCCGTCAATTTTTTGGTCGGTTTTTCCCGATTTTAAATAGTGATATTTGCAGTTTTGTGACTTTGACGAGGAACCAATAATAAGATATTTGCCTCATTCTTGATAAGATTAAGCTAAATAATAGAGTTATTTTCTTGGACTTAACTCAAATAATTAGTTGGAAGAAGATATACTTATCCAATTTGAAATATTATTTTTTATGACTTGAAAAAAAGTAAGCTCTATGTCTTTTTATATGCTAACAATTCATAATAATACGCATTTGTTTTCTATAATAATAAGTTATCATAATAGTTGAATTAGCATTTGATAATGCAGTAAGTATGATAATATGGGATGGTATTATAAAATGTGCAATAAAATTGGATGACCATGCGATGGATGTATTAATGAAATTAGGTATGATGAAATTGTAAGACTTGATCAATTGGTGATTGATTCATGATATAAATACTATGTTGTTTTGCAAATAATTTTAAACATTTGACAAATAAATCAATTATTTTGTTCCTCCCTTGATTCTTTTCTCTTTTTAGATTTTTTCGTGGTTCGAGGGTCAGGTCATAGTGATGTATTTTTCGAACCAGAATGACATGAACCTCCTTGAGATTTATTTGATATCCATTAATCTTTGTGAATATTCCATGAATTTGTGAAATATTCGAGATGTCTCTTTAAGAGAGTCTAATATCTTTTAAATAGGCAAAACTAGGGTTTATAATAGATCAGTAGCCTTCAAAAATCCTAACTGGAATTGAATACATCTTGTAGAATTCCGACTAAAATTGAAGACATTTTGCAGAGTCTTACAAATTTTAAATGTCTACACATGAATTATTGATTGATGATTATGGGTCAAATTCATAAATTAATATAATATTGATCCTTATTTATGAATTGTCTCTGTACATTGTTGGAGAATTAATTGTCTTGATCATGGGCTTTAATTATAATAGTTGGCAATCTTACTATAACTAACAATTCATCTCATAGATTGTTTTTATATGAATTTGCATGTTTCTAAATAAAAATTGCCAGAATAAGTTTACCAAATGAATGGGCGTTTTGGTGGATTGATGGAAGAGATTTCTAAAATGCAAGTTGGTACAAGTTTTGACACATGACATACCAAATGTTTAATTTATTATATATTGGTGCATATGGTTGAACTTTACTTGGTCCTACCATTGTATAATTGTCTTAAGCTTTTGAAGCTATAAATATTTTCATCTAATGTACCTAACATTGAATTTTGTAAACATATTTGCTTTGAGATTTCAAATAACGATCCTAATATATGTTAAAATGTCTTTAAACTATGTGAAATGAACAAAAAAAAAATCTTCCGCTTATAGTTTGACTTAAAAATGTCATTATCGTCAATACTTTGGCTTAAAAATACCTCCGCAGTCAATAATTTGGTCCATAAATGTCTCTATAGTTTATGAATAGGTGAAAAATGTCATTTTCCAGATAAATATATATATTTTTTCTTTTTAAACACATCTTCTTCCTAATTAAAATATTATTAAAGACTCTATCTCTTGTTTCTTTCTTTTAAAATCACTTTAACAAATAAAATGTAGGAAATAATTTTTTTTTCTTCTTAATCTCATTTTATCAATTAAAATAGAATAACTTCATGTACCATTTCGACGATAATATATGTCTCATAGTATATCCATCATTAATTTTTATTTATATAACGATAAAAAATAATTAGAATAAAATAAGATTTTTTTTTACTTTTTTTTAAATTGAAGTAGGATAAACATTTTCTAATTTTAAAAAATATTATTAAAAAAGGAATGTGTTAAAAGGAAAATAAATAATACATTTATTTGGAAAATGAGCATTTTTGACCACTTAAATAATAATAAGGGTATTTTTTTACCAAAATATTAACGATGAGGACATTTTTGGATCAAAAACCATAAAGAGAGGACATTTTTATTCATTTCACATAGTTTAAGAATATTTTTTTTATGCTTTTCCATTTTAAAATTGCTTTAGAAAATCTTTGACAAACCATTATAGCTAATATAAAAAGTAAATTTGGTAGGCTTGTATATCAAGTCGTTTTCTGACAAAAGATAATTTGCTTAGATGATAAGCTTTTTCCATCTCAAATCCTAAAGTAATGAGTTAAAGTTTTTTTTTTAAAAAAAACTCCTAGACAATATACATATGTTGTATATCGTAAATATAAGGGTAGCTTAGTTTTTTTTTTTGCTTACAAATATATATTTTATATATGCCTATTCTACTTGTTCACATATATATTAAGAAAATATAAATATTTTCATTATATTCGATTTTACAAATTACATGTTAGTATAATTACACTCAATTGCACTAACTTTTAATTCTATTGTATTCTTCCAAACAGGTCCGTTGTAAAGTATAAAGTATGCATAGAATAAACTTGCTTAGGTACAATAATTTATAAATTACATTAAAAAAATATTAATCACATAAGACAAGTGTAATGTGATGAATTCTAACTTAAAAAATTATTGATAATTAAGAAAAATTGATCCCAAATCTCTTATGTGAAAAATTACTTACCAACCAACTCAGTAAACCCCGATAGATGTTGGAATAGTTAATACTAATATCTAATTCTAGGGACCGACCATGTGCAAGTGATTGAGATTTTTTTTTTTGGTATTCTATTCAATATTCAGTATCCACGTTGGAGACCAACTAAATTCTGAGTCATACAAAAAAATTTCACATTAAAGATAAAACGATCTCTAACAAAAATGACTCTGTACTCCGAGTACTCAAATTCAAAAAATCTGATTAAAAATAAAAAAATATTTACGATTCTACTGCGACCGACAAAGAATTGAAACTTAAATAAAACGTGCGAACTTCTTTCTATTGAAAAGGGGGAAATAATAATAATAGTAGAAAAAAGATAACAGATAGCAGATTGACATCTGTTACCTCATGTCCTTTTTCCATTTTAATTTAATGCAGTATGTGAATTGACATTTCACTAATAAAAAAATCTTAGTAAATACCCACGCGGTTTAATTCTTGCCCCACAGTTACTATTCCACGTGTGCACTTTTCATTTCTCCCGTTAGGGCATCTCCGACCCTAACCTCTATTTTACTCTTCCAATATAGAGTTCTCTATTTTTTCAGACAATCAACTCCAACCAATTCTCTATTTTACTCTCTAAAAAAAATAAAAATCTATCTCCTCAATATTATATTATTATTTCTATTTCATTCTTATTTTCTTATTTCATAATATACATCCTTTATTTCTTTTTCTTTTTTTTTCAAATAATCACTTTATATAATTTTCATGTAATATAAAAATTTATTTTTCAAATTCTTTACTTATTATAAAACTATATTTTTTCCTAATTTTCTATATAACATAAAATTGCAAGTTAATATTATATAGTATACAAATTAATGGACAATTCAAATAAAAGTGAAATTACTAATGAAATGTAATTACATAAATACTCTACTTTTAAGATTATTACAATGCTCCCATAAATTCTCAATTAAGGAGTTCAAAATGAGCATTTTTATCCTTAATTATTTTAAGTCTAGCTAAAGATTGTTCAAATAGGAGATTTTCATGCAATAAGAACAACTACGAATAATTGAAAAAAGAAATCAACAAGCACAATCGCAATCACAACTACACTAATTATGTGGATCATACACTAATTTTTTTCGAATATTGTTAAATCTGAAAGCAAACTACCGGATTACTAAATTATTGTTGTGATAAAATTATTATGTTATGTATTGTTATCTTGTATTTAAATTATTATGTTATATATTATATTTTAAAATTAAAATTTCATCTTATCATTTTAATTTTGTGCATTCTTCATAGTGAAAATTAATAATGATATCAAATTATATTAACGTGACGAAAAAAATGAAATATTATTAATTAGGGATGAAAGTAGTATATATTAAATAATATATTTTAAAAAAATGTTATATTACATTTAAAATGAATTACTAATATTAGAGATATAATTCATGGTATTATATGAAAAATAATATGTTAATTACAAAAGAATAGAAATAATAATAAAATAATCAAAAAGTGAAATAGAGAGGTGAATATCTCTATAAATGGAGAATAGAGAGTCATTTAGAGAATGGTTGGAGAGCCCATTCTCTATTTTACTCTCCAAATATAGAGAATGAAGAGTAAAATAGCGGTGGGTTGTAGATGGTCTTATTATTTAGGAGATGTGTGATGTTTTCTCTGTCCTAATTTACGTAACATTTTTTAGTATATTATTAAATATTTTGAGTTATTAGTTATTATAATGTATTATAATATATAATTTTTTAATATATATTTTATTAAAAAACATAAAATTTTCATGCTCAAATTAATTATCAAATTTGATAGTTGTGGCTCTTAAAATTAGAATCATGCTACATAAATGGAGAGAAAAGAAGTATAAAAAATAGATTTTGAAAAGAGTATCTAATTTTGTGTTTGCATATGCGTTTGAATTAAAAAATAGGAACTAATATTTTTTTACTTGAAAAAGGATTTCTAAATTTGTGTTTGCACATGCGTTTAAATTCACTTGAAAGAATAAACTCGAAACTCATCTTCTTCTTCTTTTTTAAGAAAAAATCATATAACTAAATACTATTTTAAATTTTTGGTTGAGAAAAAGAAAAAAGAAATATGTCCAAACGAGAGTATTTTTTCATAATACCATTTACAATGATTTTGTTTTTTTATTGGTCAACTCAATAATAAGTTGACGTGAGTGATAGTTGGTAGTTTCTTGAGCAATATAAAAGTCAGTCATAAAATTGACAATTTTTTATTAACGTATCCATTTTATTTATATACTCTCTTCGTCTCATTTTGTATGATATAATTTGACAATAAAATTTAAAAAATAAATTTTTTCTTGTAACGTTTCAAAACTAATATTTTTAAAATAAATAAATTTTAAATATAAGAATACATTTTTATGGATTTTTTTGTCAAATAAATAAGGCTCAACATAAGTAAAAATATTGATAATATTATTATAACTTTTTAGACTAGCTAAAAGAAAACGTATCATATAAATAAAAATAGAAAAAATATTATATTGTCTTGCTTTCCGTAAGTTTAATAAATACTTCAACTTGTGCTCATTTATTATTTGAGTATGTGGAAAAACTTATTTTTTGAAAATTTAGTTAGCCTGTATATATATATATATATATATAGGGTAATGCTAAATGACCAGAAAATTTGGTCAGAAATTTAAAAAGTCTATAATATTCTTTTATTTTAAAATAAACTGATTTTTTTTTTTATTTTTTAATTAAAAGGTATTAAAGTTAACAGGGTAAAAATGTTCAAAAAAGATAAAATAACATAGTGTAAAATATGTTATTTTACCATTCTGACCAAATTTTCTGGCCAAAAGGGTTTTTCCTATATATATATATATATTTTTAAAAAAAATTAGTAGAAAAATAAATTATATTTAGAAGAAAATTCAAATAAATATATATATTTAGAAGTTACTACTTCTTCACCAAAGTGAAAAAGAAGCTTTCTCCCACGACGATCAACGAAAAGGATAGACAA
Organism: Solanum paucissectum; assembly: GCA_029582445.1. Classification (NCBI taxonomy): domain Eukaryota; kingdom Viridiplantae; phylum Streptophyta; class Magnoliopsida; order Solanales; family Solanaceae; genus Solanum; species Solanum paucissectum. The sequence goes on along the minus strand of JAJONZ010016699.1, from coordinate 1,349 downwards.
GCATGCACAATAGACAAATACTCAGGCTATTTATTGAGCAGATGCAATGCCAAATGTCACAATCTAAATTATTGAATTGTGTGGATATATATTTATTTGATTTTAATTTGATATACAGATTCTTATCATCTATTCACATCTTATAAAAAAATATAAGAAAAATACATTTGAGATAGCATAACAAATCAAAACGTAAAAAAATTCATTCTTATTCGCAAATTCTTTTTGACACCTTCAAAAAAGCTAGTCTAGACAGTTACAAAAGCTTCTATGTTGAATACGAACAAAAAATAAAAAAACCCGACTTTCACTCGAAGAAAGAGTAGGTAGAAGTTGATAATGAATATTCATCATCTTTACATGCATTTCGAATAACCATAAACATACCTGCACCCAATAAAAAATGCAAGAAAAATAATATTAGTACGCCACACACATACCGATAGACCAATCCGAATTATCACATAACACATCACAAAATTAATGAGAACAACAAATATTATTATATCGCTCTTAACAATTCCCAATGACACATTTTCCACTAGCCTTAGTCTTTCCAGTTAGATTTAAAATTTCAAATATTATCTAATTTACTAATTACTCCTTATTAGTCAGGTCATTAACATCATAGCCAGCTCTAAATAAACAAATAGTCACACGAATTATGAAAACAACATCAAAATATAGTAGTGTGTATGTGTATGTTCCCTTTTCTAGCATAATCTCGATAAATCACAAGTTAGTTTTTTTATCAGTATATACATACTAAAAAAAAGTCTTTAATCTTGCTCATCTAGTCATAACCCACGAGAAGCCCTTGAAACTAGTTTTTGGGTGGCATCTATCTCTTTTTCGCAAATTTAAGAGTTGTCATCATTGTCTTTGTATATTACTAGCTATTTGTTCATTGATTTGATTGGTGTCGAAAAAGAAAAAATTGTACCTAATATAACAACGTCCTTTCATATTTTAGGGATTACGTTGAAACAATAATTTACTATGACATCATATCATATAATAGACAAAAAAAGAGATCGGGTTATTCTCATGAATAAATTTAGCTTCGAAGAATTAAATTAAAGCTCCAGAGTTTAATTTATATCAATTTTTCACTTAATTATATTCCGATATGATTTGCAAGACTTTGACCAACTAATAAACTAGGTGGCAAACTGTAATATTTTTAACTTTGCCTATAAAAAGTAGGGAAAATTACGCGTATAAGCAAACATATACTAGTTAATTACTTAATATAGCTATAGTTTACCTTAATTACAATTCGCAGCTTACTTTTAGCTATAATTATACAACTCAGCTTTTTAGTTTTGTATAATTCGCGCATTTGTATA
>JAJONZ010016698.1:0-14957 GCA_029582445.1 Solanum paucissectum | reverse complement strand
TGAAAAGTAAAGATTGACAAGAGAGTTTACGTGGAAACCTCCTTGCTCAAGGGAGTAAAACCACGACCTGGCCTGCCAGGACTTTTAGAACTGCTTTTTACTAATCTTCTCCAAGCAAAAGTAAAATCCAGTTACAAACCGAGATTAGCCTGCTAATCCCAACTCTAAGTAACACCTCTTATTACTTAGACGAGCTAGAGTAGATACCACACTACCCACTATACTAATCCTATCCTGATTAATATAGACTTTTAGAGTAAGAACCTAAGTTACCCTTAACCTAGTTCTTACAATGATTCAAACAAGTTGAAACGTTTCTTATCACAACGAAACGAATCCTACAATGTAAGCACAATTACAAGCAAACAAAATACAGCTAGTACAGAAAGCAAATCGCAACACTTCTATCAAGTCCCTTGCTGTTTTGAATCTTGAAAAATTTCTCTTTGAATGAATGATGAATGATGTTATTTGTTGTTTGATATATATTAGACAAGAAGAATTATTGTCCAATGAACAAGCAACCTCGTCGCTTCTGATTGATGGAGTACTCTGCAGCTTCACCAACTTTCTGACGCAGACAGCTTTCCAGCTGTACAACACTTTGACCACTGGACGAGTATTCATACTCTGCAGAGGACCAGGTCCCTGCACTTGTGAGGAGATCATCAAAACATCTAGGAACATAAGTACTTATCAGTACATGTCCATTTTTAACCTAGTGTTAAAAGTCAAACATGTGTTTGTTGTCTAGGCGCTTTCAAAATCCAACATCATATTCATGTGAGGGAGTGTGAATAGTAGCACCTCAAAGTTGTGGAAAATATTTTTGATTTCACACCTGATATTCGGTATTTGAATTCATACGTTTCACTTTGAGAGTAAAATATTTTCTACCAGAGGCATTGTTATTTGAACTCGAAACATTTAGTTAAAGGAGAAGACTAATCACCATTTTACCACAACTTTTAGTGATAAGGCCTCCCCTTTTACTACATACCCCTTTTAGTACCTTTTAATACATAAACATGCCTTTCAACTTGGCTTCAGCTGACATATATGACCTCCAACTTTGGATGTGAAACAGTAGACACTTAAGCTTATTAAATTGAACAAATAAACACATTCATTTTACGTGATATCCTACATGACAATTTTGTGTCTTACGTGTCGTCCTATATGTATTATGACACGTAGGACGTGTGTGTCTACTTATTCAATTTTATACAATTTTAAGTGTATATTTATACACATTCAAAATTAGAGAGCATAAATGTCTGCTAAAGCTAAATTAAAAGACATATTTATGTATTATGCCTTTATTTTTTTTCCCATGTAACTAACTGAATTTTTGATAGAAATAATCCATTAATTAAACGGAGAAGGGCCTAAAATACCCTTCAACTATTTGAATTGGTGCAAAACTATCCTCCATTCACCTTTGAGCCCCCAAATACCCCTGATGACGTCAATCTTTTGGCTCAAAATACACTTATGTCTAACGGATCATACTCATAATTAAGGTGGATTGAGACAATATTGTACTAAATCTCATAGTTTAAGTGCATTTTAGGCTCTTTTCCGTTAAAATAATTTGAAATTACTTAACATATAAGCTCACATGATTGACTTGATTTTAAATTTCATAGTAAATTAAAAAAATTTAAAAAAAGTTATGCATCTACTCTCTATTCCTCCCCCACCCCCACCCCCTCCCCATCCCTTCACTTCCTATCTCTTCCATTATTATTATTTTCTATTTGGACCTTGTCCATCATTTTAAATTTTATTTTTTTCAATTTATGACAAACAAGAGAGAAAAAAGGAGGAAAATAACGATGCATTCATATATAAATAATAAGTTCAATGAAAGATGACTTAATTAAGCAAATATGTACGAATATTGCATTTTTCTTTTGTGTGTATCCAAAATTCAAAATAAAAGAATAAAAATAATCATTTCTCTTATCCCCACCTTCATCCCACCATTACAATAATATAATTTAAAAGAATATAAACATGTGAGTTCATTTCAAGTTTGAGTCCCGGATATTCTAATTAAGAATAAAAGAGAAAATGAACAATACATTTGGATATTTGATAGAAAATTTTATATTAATAAAAATAATAATATTTTTTAGACGGACAATTAGTCGGGTGAGTATGGATTTTAGTTGGATCCCCATTTATGAGTTGGATTGCATTATAATAAATTGGAGTTGATTTAAAATAGGTCAGAAGATATCATGAAATTAATTATTTTTTCAATATTATTTTCAAGTGTATTGGGTCAAAATATGAATCATATGTGGTTTTATAATAACATAAAAATTTTAAAATATGATTTTTATTATTTATTTGAGAAGGGTTTAAATTTGGACCAATCACATTAAGCAACTTAATAAATAAATATTTAATAATTTTACTTTAAGGGAGCTATTAAAAATAAGGGCAATTATGAGCCAAAGGATTAACTAACATCAAGGGTATGTTTGAGCCAAAAGGTGGACGCCGGTGGTATTTTAAGACCGAAAGGTAGATGAAGGGTAATTTTGTACCAATTCAAATACTTGAGGGGCATTTAACTTTTTACCAAAAGATACATTTTTCTAGAGTTTTACTAAAATAGACTAAACGTATCTATCAGTAACGTTTTATAAATTATTATATTAAAAAAATTCAATGGAAAAAACTAACGGCAAACAGATTGAATGGAAGTATAAAATGTTACCATGAGGAACAATTTTCTGTTCTTAGTTTGACTAGTATACTCTTTAAAATGGTACACTTGGTATATAGATCAATATAATAGAATAGCAAAAATAAAATAAAATAAAATAGATTTAAACCTTGCACTACTTCTAACTAACAAAGTTTCTTTACAAGCAAAATTCAAATCCTTTGAACTTTTACTAGAAACACTATTTATACATTGCCACATTTCATCTTCTTCAATGATTTGATTTTTTTTTTCCATTTCGACCAACTCAAAACTTCTATTAAACAATTCCAATTTTGAGATATAAGTTCCGCTCAATATTTTAAATCTTTTGATATATTTTACAATCGAAATGATTTACGTTTGCGGTAGGTTAAGTTTTAAAATTTGAGCTTCGAAACTCTTCCCTGGCGGATTATTCCAGTAACTGAAAGAAACTACCCGACGTAAAAGTGTAATGTAGGGGATATATTGGTTTTATTCATCTTGATTGCATATTGGTGACACATAAGAATTGACATGTTATGTTACTTTGTTAAAATTAATGTTTTGCTTTGGGTATTTTTTGTCATCTCTAAATTATGAAATAATGTTGTTTTCATTTTATTTTATTTTTATGAAAGATGACAAAGCATTTAAGTCAAGGCATGGAAGTTGTTGAGACTTGTGGAGAAGGAACTCTTTCTTCTGCAGAGCCTTCCAACATACTTAGTATTACATCAATTTATGATGATGATGAAGTTGTCGGCTTTGAGAAAGATGCAGATTTTATAATGAATAAATTGACACAAGGAAAGGAGCGGGATGTTATCTCCATCTTTGGAATGCCCGGACTAGGTAAAACAACTTTGGCAAGAAAGGTATACAACAATCCCTCTATTGTTAATCACTTTGATGTTAAAGCATGGTGTGCTGTGTCGCAAGCATATAATAGGAGGACGTTATTAGCTGAGATTTTCAAACAAGCAACAAATGATGATAGCGAAATCAAAGAGGACGATGACATAGCTGACATGTTGCGCAAGAGTCTAATAGGCAAGAGATACCTCATCGTGTTAGATGACATTTGGGATGTCGAGGCATGGGAAGATTTGGAAAGATGTTTTCCTCAAGGTGAATATGGAAGCAAAGTAATGGTCACAACACGAATTGAACAAGTGGCTAAGCATCTTCAGCCCCATGGTGATCCTTATTATCTTAGATTTCTAACGTCCGAAGAGAGTTGGATATTATTGGAGAAGAAGGTATTTCGAGGAGAGAGTTGTCCCACGGATCTACTGGAAGCAGGGTTACAAATTGCCCTACACTGTAAGGGATTGCCTCTTGTGGTTGTCCTGATTGCTGGAATTATTGGAAAAATAGAAAGGAAGGCGTCCTTGTGGTTTGAGGTTGCAAATGGCTTAAGTTCCACTGAATTAGGAGAGCAGAGTATGAAGATAATACAATCCAGTTATGACCATTTAGAAGAGCACTTAAAGTGTTGCCTTCTTTACATGGGATTGTTTCCAGAAGACCATAAGGTTCCAGTGGACGATCTGCTGAAGTTGTGGATGGCTGAAGAGTTTGTATTGAATGCCGAAACAGAGAACATGGAGGAAGCATCTCTAGTTTGCTTGAGTGATTTGCTTAACAGAAGCCTAATAATGGTCTCCGGAATGAGGACTAATCGTGATGTAGAATACTGCTCACTTCATGATGTAGTGCGTGAGTTCTGCTTGAGAAAACTCACAGAAGTGACTTATATGCATTCCATGGAATCACGGTTATGCATTTATATTCATGATGATCTTGTTAAACAATTAGATCATTCTGAATACCAGCTGGATAGGATTCGAATGCTCGATTTCACGGAAACAGATTCTTTGGAGTTCATTGCTCATCCAAAATACAACTCATGGAATAACCAATCAAATCCCTTAGAATTACTTGTTAAATTAAGATCTGTTCGGGCATTGCATTTGATGGATGTGGAATTACCAAATTCATGGGCTACTGCTATGCAATCGCTAACTCAGTTGAGGTACCTAGCACTTTTTGTCAAACATTTTGAATTGGAGTGGATATCACACCTACACCATCTCCAAACTCTACAGCTCAAGTCATATAAGAAGTTACACCTAAAGGCTGCTACTTTATGGGAAATGAAGAAGCTAAGGCATGTGAATATAGACTGTTTTTCGGTGGTATGGGAAGACAATGACGAAGGAAGTTTTGAAGAATGTTCAACAACTATGCTAAAGAACATGAAGACTATTCACACTTGCCATATATTGTTGGATAATAGGAATCCAAGGTTCTGGTGGAGGTTTCCAAATCTTGAAGAGCTCAGCTTCTGCATTAACGGTTTACCTAGTTGTTCCTTGTTTCCCTTACTGCAAGTTCATACTCGCCTTCATTCTCTTTCTGTGCAGTTACCTGACTATATTTTCTGGGATACATATGGATGGGAGAGGTATTTTGTGTTCCCTCCAAATCTTAGGCATCTGTGCCTTGCTGGCTGTTTCTTGACAGAAGAAATGGTTTTAAACATTGCAAGCTTGAAGAAGCTTGAGAGTCTCACATTAGAGATGGGATTTCGTTGGACGAGACGTGGGGGCTATTGCTGGGACATCACAAATGTCAAGTTTCCTGCACTCAAATACTTGACATTATTCAGTATGCAGATAGTTGAATGGAAAGCCTCAGATGATTCCTTTCCTGTGCTTGAGGAGCTATCTATAGAATCTGCTCACTACTTCAAGGAGATCCCCCCTAGCTTTGCGGATATTCCAACACTAAGACTTATTCAACTGACTAACTGTATCGACTCTCTAAGGGTTTCAGCTATGAATATCAGAAGAGACGTGGAAGAAATCGCAGGAACTGACCGTCTCCAAGTTGTTATAAAACGTATTTAAAAACTGCTCTATTTCCACTTCTGTACTGTACAAATTATGTCTCCCCGTCATAACTTGTGATGAACATAATTTTTCCAATAAGGCAGAAGTTTGTGAACCATTTGTATCAGCATTATATTATGTACAACACAAGTATTGCCAGTCTGATTGTCACCTTGATTAGTGATACATCTGATCTTATTAATTTTTTTTTGTTAATACTCCATAAAGGCCAACTGGCCAAGTGCTTCATTTCGCAAAGTTCAAAAGCAAGTTTGACCCTAGCTTTCTAGCATGTAAGACAACTAAAAAAAATAAAAGATAGAATCCACATGTCACATACCAAAGTTTGACCCGTACTCATGTCTCAATTTATAGACCGTTTGAATTTTGAGAGTTAAATAATTTTAATTTGACTATGAATTTGAATATAGAATCTTCATATGTTTTGAAATAAAATTTATATACTTGAAAATTACGTAGAAAATACAATAGTCAAATTAATTGCCAACTCAAAATATTTTATGAAAAAGTTACTTTTAAAAATAGACTCGTTTCTAAGAATTTAAAAGGTACCACATGATCATTGAGATGAAAAATAATAAATAATACATAAATGGTGTGTTTGGTATGAAAGGAAAACATTTTCTGAAAAATGTTTTTCAATTTTCTTATGTTTGGTTGGCTTAAATGTTTTCCAAATCAACTTATTTTCTTTCGAAAATTAAAGAAAATATTTATTTTATTTCTAATAAATAGACAAAAATGATTTTAAAAAAAAGTAAATTCAAATAATTTTTTTTAATTGTGAACATTCAAAAAAGCTAGAAATTATTTTATTTATTCACGAGTTGATATTTCCCACAACAATTATTTGTCATTTTTTAAATTTCTGTTACCATCAATTTAGGGCAACCCTTTGGAGCAATTGGTCTCTCTGTAGCCACCCTTAACAACGGAAGGTGAGATTATATTTTATTGCTTTTTTTTAATTTAGGTTTCCATTTCTTCTTTTGCTATTTCCTTGCCGATCATTTGTATAATATTCATATTCCTATAAAATCATCTAACAAAGTTCAAATATTCATACTTTTATGTCATTTGGTTTCTAGCTTATCCAACAAAGTTTTTTTACAACCAAAATTCAAATCCTTTGAGCTTTTACTAGTGAAGTGATACTATTTCGGATTCATTGAGACAAACAATACAAAACAAAAAAACAAGAAATCGTTATTCTTTTGGAATCTGATCTATTAAATATAAAAAATCGACCAAACAAGAAATTGATGAATTAGGAAAGCTAATACCGGTTCGAAAGGTTAATTTACGGGTTCAGAACCCAATAGCTTTAGCTCATATCTCGTATGTATATGTATTAGAATTTTGATAAATATTTAGTTGTGAATCAGTTAATATTGTGTATTCATTTGAGATTTATGACAATTATAACCTTCAAATTCTAAATCCGACTAGTTTTAAGTTTAGAAACAAAAGAAAGCACTAATGAAAAATCACTATTTTCCCATTGAAATTTCCAAAATGTTTAATGGCTATTCCCACAGATATTTTATTGAACTAGTGAGAAAGAAAAAAATAATAGTGTTTTTACATGGAAAAGTTAGGAAGCTTCCCACTATTTCAGTGAGAATCTATTTCCCACCATGCCTTTTTCCCGTGAGCTAGTTCGGTGGGAAATGGATGGGAAAATCATGTTTTGATAACACAAATTTCTCATTAATTCGCAGTGGGAAGAACCTCTGTTTTTAGTAGTGAAGATAGTTGTTTGAACTTGAAGCTTCAAATTTATGCAAGGAAAGAAAAGGGGTCGATGGATGTCACATGCTTGTGGAAATCATGAATGTATGTATTTTGAACAATAATGAAGGGAACTCTAGTATATCCATGTTGAGCTCATCTCTGGCTTCTCTGGACACTAGGTAATTGCTGAATATATTGTTGAACCAAATGAGATTATTACAAATAAGTCTGCAGTGCGATAGGCTATCAATTACACCTATTTCCTCAAATAAGACTTTACATGTGGCATTACTTCATTTTTTATATTTTTTTTGTTTTGATTTTTTTCTCTATAGTATGAATGAATGTTGTTAAAAGTTCATTTACTTTTATGAAAAGATGACAGAGCAACAAACTTCAAGGCAGTTGGATTGTGAAAGACACCAAACCAATTGACATGGATGTTGTTGAGACTTGTGGAAAAGGAGCTCTATTGATTCCGGGGACTTCCGTCCAACGTATTTTTTCATCAATTGATGAAAAAATTGTGGGCTTTGAAAAAGATGCAGAAAGCATAATGCAGAAATTGACACGAGGAACAAAGAAGCTGGACTTTATATCTATCTTTGGAATGCCGGGAATCGGCAAAACAACTTTGGCCAGGAAAGTGTACAACATTCCCTCTATTGTTAATCACTTTGATGCTAAACTATGATGTTCTGTTTCTCAAGAATATGATAGGAGAACGTTGTTGGGTAAGATCCTTAAACAAACAACACGTAAGAGAGAAATCATTGAGGCTGATGACAGACCTGACATGTTGCGCAGGAGTCTGATAGGCAGGAGATACCTCATTGTATTAGATGATATATGGGATGTCAAGGCATGGGAAGATTTGGGTTTATGTTTCCCTATGGGTGAAAATGGAAGTAGGGTAATTGTAACAACTTGAATTGAACAAGTGGCTAAGCATCGTCAGCACCACAGTGATCCTTATCCTCTTAGATTTCTAACATGGGCCGAGAGTTGGGAATTATTGCTGAAAAAGGTATTTCGAGGAGAGAGTTGTCCACCGAGTCTGCTGCCAGCAGCGCTACAAGTTGCTCAACATTGTAAGGGATTGCCTCTTGTCATTGTCCTAGTTGCTGGCCGGATTATTGGGGGAAAGGAATGGGAGTCGTCCAGCTTGTGGCTAGATGTTGCAAATGACTTAAGTTCTTATGTTTTAGGAGAGCAGAGCTTGAAGGTGATACAGTCAAGTTATGACCATTTAGAAGACCACTTAAAGTCTTGCCTTCTTTACATGGCATTGTTTCCGGAAGACCATGAGATTCTAGTGTCTAATTTGTTGAAGTTGTGGATGGCTGAAGAGTTTGTACTGAATGTCAACACAGAGAATATGGAGGAAGTATCTAGAATTTGCTTGAATGATCTACTTAACAGAAGCCTAGTTATGGCCTCTAAGAGGAGTGCTAATGGTGACACAAAATACTGCATACTTCATGATGTAGTGCGTGAGTTCTGCTTGAGAAAACTCACAGAAGATAAGTATATGCAGCTCGCAGTGCCATACAATCCATATCAACATTTGCATTCCATGGAATCACAGTTATGGATTTATATTCATGATGATCTTGTTGAACAACTAGATCATTCTGAATATCAATTGGATAAGATTCCAATGCTTGAGTCCACCAACAAAATTTACTGTTTTGGTAATCAACAAGCTTTTCAGCCTAGACCAGTTCTTGAGCTCCCTAAAAAAGGCGTGCAGGAGCAGGTTTGACTCAATTTCGAAACCTTTATTACTCGAGTTAGTTTGATTTGAAATATGAGACTCTCTTTACATAAATTTTAAATTCATGGAGTGGTTTTTAGTTATAGTTTCATGACTTTAAATATCACGGATATTTGTGTGAAGTTTATATTTATTTTGAGTAAAAAATTAATGATTAATGAAAAAAATGTTTCAGTTATAAACAATTCTAATGCTCCCCTCACATTAAATTTTCAAAAAAGAAAGAAGAATGAAATTTATGAATATTAATAGTAATATTTACTAGGTATTTATTTTTATTTTAAATGAAAATTTAAAATTATTTAATTAACAGTATTTAGAAAAAATTGTGAACAAATATTGAATCCGTAAACATCATTTTTCCTAACTAGTATTATTATAAATTTTGGATTTACTCTTTTATTTTTTTGGTAAAATAAACTGAAATTTTAATATACTAGTGCCAATAATTGTGAGTCAAAATATTCCCTCAACCCCACCCCAAAAAGACTAGGCAATCAATGTGTCCACAAATATCATGTATTCACATTGGTAACCACATATATCACTTGTCACAAGCAAACAAGAGTTGGACTATAATAACTAGGAAATAATAATTTAAATCGATAATTTGTGTTTATGCAAAATAATTTAAATCGATATGAAATTGTCTGGTTGTTTTCTTTATAAAGAACTTATAAATAAACATGTTATAACATTGGTATAAATATAATAAATATCACAAAAAATATCATGATGTTTAGGAAAATTAATTTTATTAATAGTAGGGATCCCTTAATATTTATACGGGTCGTGAACTTCTTTTTCCGAAGAAGAAGTAGTGATGGTATCTGGGGAATAAGCATCGGCTAACTCTGTGCGTCATGACAATAACATGTAACAATAATTTTATAAACATATTCCAATGCAGGTAATATAATTATTACTTTCACCGTCTCAATTTATGTGATGTTGTTTGACTTGACATAGAGTTTAAGAAATAAAGAAAGACTTTCGAAACGTATGGTCTAAAACAAAGTGTAGTTATAAATCATCATCTCATTAAGGATAAAACGAGCATTTTAATCTGTTATATACAACTTGTGAAGATCAGCCATTCTGTTTTCTGATGTGATTCATATGTTAAAAAGGGTCCTTCTTTGGAGAATGATGAAGTAGTCGGGTTTGATGACGAAGCTAGCAAAGTGATCAAGCGACTTGTTGAAGGACCGGCGGAGAGTCTGGATATTATCCCAGTGGTGGGAATGCCAGGACTTGGAAAAACTACACTGGCAAAAAAAATCTATAATGATCCTAAGCTTTCATATGAATTTTTCAGCATCCCTTGGGTTTACGTCGGTCAGGAATACAAAATAAAGGATATTTATCTTAGGATTCTCAAATGCTTCAAAAAAAAGCATAGAAGATCATCTCAATGATGATGTGGATACATTAGCTAAGGTAATAAGTGATTTTATAAATAAAGGAGGAAGATGTCTCATTGTTTTAGATGATGTGTGGGTAGCAGAAGTCATTGATGATGTAAAGAAAGTTTTCGCAGAAAACAAAAAGGGTCATCGAATCATGATGACCACGCGTGACAGATATCTAGCTACTTATGCCAATACAGAACCTCATGATCTGAAATTCTTGAATGGAAAAGAAAGTTTTGAATTGTTGGAAAAGAGAGTTTTTGGCAAGGGAAGTTGTCCTGATGAATTAGTTGAACTTGGAAAAAAAATTGCAGGAAACTGTGGTGGAGTACCACTTGCTGTAGTGGTAATTGCAGGAGCGTTAAGAGGTCGTCCAAATACAAATGATTGGCTAAGAGTTCAGAAAAATGTGGCAGAGCATTTGTATAAAAATACTCAAGCGGGCTGCTTGAAATTTGTAGAGATGAGTTACAATCGTTTGCCTCAAGAAGTACAGACATGCTTTTTATATTGCGGTGTCTTTCCTCGAGGCTTTGATATCCCTTCTTGGAAATTGATTCGTTTGTGGATAGCGGAAGGGTTAATAAAGCCTCAACAGACATACACTCCTGAGGAGATTGCTGAGTTTTATTTGAATGATCTTGTCAATAGAAATTTAGTGATATTGATGCGAAAGAAGTCTGATGGTCAAATAAAAATATGTCGTCTTCACGACATGCTGCATGAGTTCTGCAGAAAAGAGGCTAGTAACAAATGGCTTTTTCAGCAAATGCATCTAACATCTGATCAAGCTATTCCTTCCATTCAAGACAAAGATACTTGTCGTCGGTTGTGCATTCAGCCCTCTATTCTGAATCAGTTTCTCCTCGATAAGCCTATTGCAGAACATGTCAGATCTTTCTATTGTTTTTCCTCGGAACAAAAACAAATTGACTTGCCTCCTAATGACATCAAACACATCCACAAAGCATTTACACTTATCAGGGTCTTGGACGTTGAACCCGTCAAATTTCTTTTCTCCAAAGATTTTAACCAGTTATATCATTTGAGGTATGTTGCCATCTCAGGTGAATTCAAGTCCCTTCCTCCGTTCTTCGGTAAATTTTGGAATTTACAAACTCTAGTAATCAATACAAGTACCTCAGAGTCCACCCTTGAAGTAAAAGCGGACATATGGAACTTGTTACAGTTAAGGCATTTCCACACCAACATACCTGCAAAATTACCAGCACCTGCTACCACCACCGGTAAAACTTCTTGTCTACAAACTCTTTCTATGGTTGCGCCAGAAAGTTGCAAGAAAGATGTACTAGCAAAGGCTTGTCTTCTGAAAAAATTGAGCATTCGAGGGCAAATGGCATCTTTTCTTGAACCCAAAGGTGGAATCAGCAATCTTGAAGAACTAAAATGCCTGGAACATTTGAAGCTGTTAAATGATGTTCTTTTCATAAATAAAGCAATTCACCTTCCTCCAGCATTCTTCAGACTCGTACGGACAGTGAAGAAGTTAACTTTGGTAAACACAAGGTTTTCTTGGAGCGATGCGAATAAATTGGCACAGTTGGAACACCTGGAAGTCCTAAAGTTGAAGGAAAATGCATTCATAGGTGACTCTTGGAAGCCGGAGATAGGAGGTTTTAGCGCGCTCCAGGTGCTGTGGATTGAAAGGTCAGACTTAGAATCTTGGATGGCATCAAGTCTTAATTTCCCAATACTTCGGCACCTTGTTCTTATCTCATGTGATAAACTCAAGGCTGTGCCACTTGGATTGGCTGATATACATAACTTTCAAGAGATGAGACTGGACAATAGCAAAGAAGCAGTCAAATCTGCAAAAGATATAGAAAGCAAGAAACCGAAATTCAAGCTCACATTATTCCCTCCTGAAACTGATTCCAAGGATACACAGTGAAGGTTCAAAGGTTAGTCAAATTCATTTTAGGCATAATATATAAAGATGACCTTAACTTGACGTCAGCTGGCAACTATGACCTTTAACTTTGGGTGTGCACAAGTAGAAACTTAAACTTATGTCCTACGTGGCGTCCTACGTGTATTATGTCATGTAGGACACATGTGTATACTTGTTCAATTTTATACAAGGTTAAGTGTCTACTTGTGCATACTTAAAGTTGGAGGATATAGTTGACCGCTGAAGCCAAGTTAAGGGTGATGTTTATGTATTATGCCTTCATTTTATATTGACATGATTAAATCTCTATTGGTCGTGTCGACAAAAACTTTAGTTATTCTGAATCGCACTATGTTATTACTCATGTGAATGGTTCAACGAGGATTTATACTAGAAAATACTGTTCTTTTTATTCCAATATAAATTTATTTTTACTATTTTCCTCATTTCTGCAGGAGAGGATCGAGGCATTGACGTTGTTGGGATCCTGGTTTCATGTATATGGAGTGTTTGTTTTTTCAGTTGTATAATTGTTTGCACCTTTATTCTGTTTTTGTTGTATTTTCTTTGTTTCATTTTTGTGGAAGTGTTGCTTTCATGTCTCGTTGTTGTATAATAGTTTGCGCCTTTATGGCTCATGTGTTGAAAGACTATTATTCTATGTTGCTCGGACTCTTCAAAATTGTTAACGGGTGCGTATTGTATTCCCTAGAATTAGTGTATTTTTGGAGAATCCAACGTGGGTGCAGCATCAAAGTGAAGAGTCTGTGCTGCTAATTTGTTATTCCGAACAAATAAAATGTTAGCCTTATTTCCCACTTGGAATCTTTATGAGTTCTAGTTCATTATAGTATTTTTGAATTGGAAGGTTCTGAAGTTCAAATTATGAATCCATATGAAAAACTGGTTTTTTGATGAATTTTTCTCACTCACAAAAAACTTCAAAACAAAATTTCAAGTGAAATGCATGTTCTTGTAATAACCTGACCCTTCATTTTTAGTATTTGTGTTCTAGTTCATGATTTAGTATTTGGTTAAGTTGGTATTGTACTTTTGACTTGGTTAGATGGTTCGGGTTGAGACTAGAGGCGCTCGGATGGTATCAGACTAGTTGGAACATTTAAGCTACTGTAGCAAAGTTTTCTGGTCTCTGGTGCATCACACCGCGAATCAGATACCTGATCGCAAAGAGTTATTGTGAGTTAACTGATCAAGGGGAGTTTGTTCTATCCAGGGGCTATACTGTACGGATTCTTGTGAATGATTTATTCGTGGTTTCTTTGAAACCTATCCGCCACAGTTTTCCTCTCTTCGTTTCTGTTTTTCATTTTCTAAAAAAATTCCTCCTCTTCTGCAGGAGAGAACTTGGACATTGAGCTTGCTGGAAGCCAGGGGTCATCAGACAAATAGCTAGCTGGAGTATTGTCATTTTCAAGTAAGGCCAAGTCTGTTAAATTTCAAGTTCCCCTAAATGTGGATTTTTATTTCTCTGTTGTGAAACTGTTTGCATCTTTCCTATTGTGTTATGGTTGTATTTGCTTAGTTTCATTTGTGTAACACTTGTTTTAATCTATCATTGCTTTTGTTGAAAGACGTGGTAGTCCCTACAAAGGCGCTATTGCAAGTTTTACCCATATACAGGGTGAAATATCTTCAAGGACAATGTTATTTACATGCCTCATGCTATAAAGAATTCTTCACAAGTTTTACTGTTGAAGTATTTTCCGCAAGATTTCCAATAGAACTCCGGCTCTGCCTCCTTCTGTGATGGCTGTGACACAAAATGACCACTTTAAAGCAGTGGATTGAAATTCAAACCTCTTCTGTTTCTGTAACATGGTCAAAACAAGATGAAGCCTATTTTTGAAAGCCAAAACAGATCGACACGACCCTATAGGCTCTGATACCATGTAATCGAATGGAAGATCTAAGCACAAGAACTAAAATTCATTTTGCAAATATATGTTTTTGTATTTTGAACTTGAAACCTACCAATTCAAAAATAACTAGAATTCATCTGAAAGATTCCAAAGTTGTAAATAGAACACACTACACTTGAAAAAGAAAACACTCCACATGATCAGAAACTTGAAAAACAACAACTCCAAGGAGCAACATTATTCAACATATTACAAATCACAAAATACAAACTGATTTTCTTTATTGGAACAACATTATCAGATGACAGAACGACAAAAAACATGAAATGCCGTGACATCATACACATGACCCCAGATCGAAGTCCTGATTCCCTTCTGCAGACGGAGGAAAAGAGTATAGCCGTGCAAGCGCGCAAATGAATTTGACTAACCTTTCAACTCTCTTGGTTATTATTATAAAAGATGTTCTGCCACATTTTTCTGAACTCTTATCCAATCAGTTGTTTTTGAACGACCTCTTAATGCTCCTGCAATTACCGATACTGCACCTGGTGCTCCACCACAGCTTTCTGCGATACTTTTTCCAAGTTCTACTAATTCATCAGGACAACTTCCCTTGCCAA
>JAJONZ010016697.1:0-33884 GCA_029582445.1 Solanum paucissectum | reverse complement strand
CATTAGTCATCATTTATGGGATAAGAGATTGTTACTAGATACTCCGCCTCAACTCTCGGATGAACATCCATCTCAAACCCAACATTCATTCATTAGATAGCTCAGAGATTCAAAGATGAGAATAGCCTTTCAAGTAAGAATACCATATTGTGAGAAAGTCCTTTCAAAACATGTCATTATCATTCATTAGAGTACAATTGAGAATAGCCTTTCAATCAACCGATCATTATTAATTTAATCATAAAAACTTCATTCATTAGTCATTCATGAGTGTGTGTATGTGAGAATAACCTTTCACATAGTTCATCATCATTCATAAGTTTTAATAGAGAAATAACATTCAATCATAACACAATTACATTCTAAACATGATCACATTAACTTCATTGGATTCACATTCATATACAAGATATCATGATAATAACTCAATTCCTCATACTATGCCTTCAAGGCCATGAATCCCAAATCATCAACACACCAACAATTTAATATAATTAAGGCATGCATAATGATACAACTCAATAACCCAAATCTATTTAGACATATTCCATTCATAAGCTTTCATAATCATCAAACCCACTTCATAAAGGCAAAATTTAGGAAATTGAGATAATTCATGGGTTCATAGAGTATTTTTTTATCATAAATCATCAATTAAACACTAATACAATCATAATATGTCATTAATAACCATTTGAAAATGTTTGGTGGAAGAACCCATGAGATTGAGTAAAACCTTAGGTTTTTGATAACTTGAAATCACCTTGGAATTGGCTTCCCGAATGAAAAGTTAAACAAGTATGAATACTACCATACCTTGCTATTGATTCCCCATGAAATTTGAGGAAGAAACACCTTGAATCCATAAACCCTAGCTTCAATGGCTTCCCTTCTTCTTCCTTGAGTTTAGAGAGATAATTTTTGAAAAGGGGGAACTCTTTGTTTCGATATGAGGAAATAAGGAGTAAATCACTTATTTTAGGACTTAAAACTATATATACTAGTGACTTATAGCCTTTAAAAACAACCCATTAACTAATTAGTAAAATAGGAAATTACTAAAAAGGCTCTTAACTAGGCTGACCCATCTAGGGACCACGCCCCATGGTGGTACCCATGGTCCTCTAGGCAGTAGCCTCCTTCAACTTTCCAAGTGTTCATGAGGCCAAGTCATGACCACGAGACCTCCCACGATCCGTGGTCAAGACAACGAGTGGTGGTGAAGGTCGTGGTCTTGGCTTAGGCTTTGTGAAGGCAAGGCCTTGGTAATGCCTTGAATCCTAGACACCAAGTGATCTTCACGATTACTTCTACGGACTGTCAAGGGCACCACGACTCGTGGTGGTACCATTGGTCTTGAGGCAGTAGCTACCTCAACTAGGCACAACTCCCTTGGCTCTAATGGGTCTTCACGGACCACTTCACAGATCGTGGTCATGACCACTGGTTGTGAAGGTGGTTGTGAACCCTGGCAAGTGCTTGGTCAAGGGTTGGGCAGCCTTGGCCTTTGGCTAGGCTTTGCCCTCCTTGCCTTGGCACATGACCTTGCAACCCTCAATACAAACCTAAAAATGTCTTTCAACTACGGAGTCTAACACGTTCCTTGATGTTGACCCTCACGATTAGGCTCTAGTTTATCCTACCATTTTCCTAATCGTTACACTAAGTTGAGGGTAGTTAATTCAAAAAAGTACCTTTATCTTGGCCCTGGTCTGACATCAAATATTGTGCACCTCAACTAATGCAAAATACATAAGTTGAGGGTGGCTATGAAAAAGGAAACCAAAAGAAAAAAGGGTATGAAAAAAGTTTTGTGTTGAAGAGAGAAAAAGAAAAGATAGAAAAAGATGCAACTTTGTGCAAAAGAAGCAAAAAGAGGAATAACAAAAGTGTGAAAAGAAATAGAGAAAAATAAAGTGAAAGAAAAAGAAGAAAGTGAAAAATAAGAGCTATAAAGTCAAAAGTCACATCTGTGCGAAAAATAATCAAGGGAAAGAAAAGAAAATAAAAAGATGTCAAGAATTTGTTGAGAAAAGAGGCAAAAAGCCAGCGTAATGTCAAGGAAGGAGGAAAGTCACTAAAAAGAATCCAAATATATCCTACTTGACCCTGAGCCTACGTTATAAGCTAAGAAAGTCCTATAGTGATCCTAGTTACTAGTTTGGAGAGTCTAAGAAGTGAAAATAAGGGCAAGCCTATGATATTAAGCACTAACTGTACTTGAAGTCACTACTGAGCGTGAGTGTTGAATGAATCCTAAAACTCTAAATTCATATCTATTGTGTGAAAAAGGATTTTGTTTGAAGTGAGGGCACTAGTTGTATTGTTGGAGAGTTGGTACCTTGGTGATTGTGAAAAGTGTATGTTGTGGTGTCTATTGGTCGATATATGTAATAACTAGATCCGCATGAGTTAGCTTGTTGAGTCTAGATGAAAAGGATTGCACTAAGTGAGGGAATAAATAGCCATATGATTGCTTGAGATTGTATGTGTGTTTCTACACAAGTGTCGTTTAGAGTTTTAGTGCGTCGCTTGAGGAAAAACCCCAAGTTTAAGTTGAGGGTGTTGATATACCGTGATTTTATGGTATTTTTGATACATTTCACTTAAAATTTATGTGTGTCTAGGGCTATATTGTATTAGAAATAATGTTTTATGTGTTATGGGTGCAGTAAATAGGCTTAGATGCGATTGATTGAGATGAAGGCTAAAATTATGCAGAAGGAGCCACCCACGGACGTGATCCACAGACCGTAGGCCCTTTGACGGATCGTCGATGGTAGGCATGGATGGAGCATCAGGGAGTTATGAATAAGTGTTGAACTACGAGGCGACTGACGGATCGTAGGTCGACCTACCGGCCGTCCTGCACATCCGTAATTGATGAACTGGGAGTTGAAGTTCTAGTACCTGATGAAAAATCCTAAGTATGGAACCACAGAAGGGGACCTCGACCCGCTTCCGTAGGTCTAGTCGTCGAATGAAGCCGTGTCCCAAAAGTTTATTTCCTTATTTCATTTCTTTTTTAGTTGGGACTTGTTTTTCTATAAATAGGAGTTATAAACCTCATTCTTCTTAGGTTAGACAGTATTGTAAACTTTTGGTTTTTGTGTTTTGGGAATTAACTTGCAAACTTTAGCCACTTGATTTTCGGAATTCATTTTATGAGATTTTGACTTTGGATTTTAATTGGAGATTTTGGATTTCTTCTACTCTAATCGTAAGTTCATGAATTCTTTTTATCAAAATATGAATTGTGTTCTTTCAAACATGAGTAACTAAATCCACAACTGGGGTTGTGGAAACCATGAGCAATTAACAGCGTATGAATAATAATTAACTAATTCTTGAATAGTGTTTATGCATGTATTGGTAATTTATTCGCTTAGAAGTCTTTTTAACGGTTGCAAACGTTAGAACTCGCCTCGTTCCTACTTTCCAAACCAAGGAGGTAATGAATGAGAAAAGAATTAACAACAAAGATTTAGTGGATGCTATCTAATAGTCTAATGTCAATTGGTGCGAGGGTGAAAACTAAGCCATACATTGATGTGATATCTAATATGAGGTAAAGGTAAGGGTTAGTTAAGTATACACTCGTAGCCGGACCAATGTGCGTAGTGAAATTCCCTATTTGAAGGACTAATCACTTAGGAATACCTAACTTAACAACTTTGCATGTAAAACACTAGGAAATGATTGCTATTATTAGGATTACCGCGTTAAGAGTTTATGGGGAACACATATGCCCTAGTTTCTTTCTCATATTGATAACAACAAAGTTGACTCTTGCTTCCTTGTTACTTAATAAAAAATCTGTTACTTGTTTACAAAATCCCCCCTTTATTTACCTGTCTCGAAATTAATTTGACTAAACGGATAATAGTGAGTTAAGTTTAAGTCAAACCATATTCCTCGTGGGATCGACCCCAACCTACAAGTTGTGTTCTTTACTTGATAACGTTCGCTTATACTTTTTTAGGAAGGTGTAGTTTGAGAGTATCACTCGTACCAATTCTTTCTTATCTTCTTCTACATGAGCAACAATACCCATTGATAATCGGCTAAGAGCATCGGCTACCACATTTGCCTTACCTGGGTGATAGAGAACAGTCATATCATAATCCTTAAGTAACTCAAGCCACCTTCTTTGGCTATTAAACACATATTGCAAACTCTTGTGGTCGGTAAACACATCTACATACACACCATACAAATAGTGTCTCCAAATATTTAGGGTAAAAACAACCGCTGCTAGTTCAAGGTCATGGGTAGGATAATTCTTCTCATGAATTTTAAGTTGCCTTGAGGCATAGGCAATAACTTTCCCAATTTTTATAAGTACACACCCTAGTCCATTTCTCGAGGCATCACAATAAATAACAAAGCCATCCGTCCCTTTCGGTAAAGTTAACATCAGAGCAGAAGTAGGCCTATTATTCAACTTTTGGAAACTGTTCTCACACGCTTCAGACCATGTGAACTTAGCCTTCTTCTGAGTCAAAGCCGTTAAAGGAGACACAGTTGAAGAGAATCCCTCAACAAACCTTCTATAGTAACCAGCCAAACCCAATAAACTTCTAATCCCTCAACTCTTGGAAACTGTTCTCACACGCTTCAAACCATATGAACTTAGCCTTCTTGTGAGTCAAAGCCGTTAAAGGAGACACAGTTGAAGAGAATCCCTCAACAAACCTTCTATAGTAACCAGCCAAACCCAAGAAACTTCTAATGTCAGAAGGAGTTAGAGGTCTAGGCCAACTCTTGAACGCATCCGTCTTCTTAGGATCTACCTCAATACCCGTACTTGAAACAATATGACCAATAAAAGCTACGGACCTTAGCCAAAACTCAGACTTGCTAAACTTTGCAAAAAGTTATTGGTCCTTAAGAATTTGCGACACAATCCTCAAATGATCAATATGCTCATTCTTACTTCTTGAATAGATCAATATATCATCAATGAACACAATCACAAACATGTCAAGATATTGCCTAAACACCCTATTAATCAAATCAATAAACACCGCCGGAGCATTAGTCAACCCAAACGACATTACCAAAAACTCATAATGACCATACCGAGTTTGAAAAGCCATCTTCGAAATATCATTCTCCTTCACCCTCAATTGGTGATAACCCGATCAAAGATCAATCTTAGAGAAATAACTTGCTCCTTGAAGTTGGTCAAATAAATCATCTATCCTTGGGAGAGGATACTTATTCTTAATGGTTACCTTATTCAACTGACGATAGTCAATACACATACAAAGAGTACCATCTTTCTTTCTAACGAATAAAACTGGAGAACCCCATGGAGAGATACTCAGTCAGATGAAACCCTTACCCAACAAATCCTTCAATTGTTTTTTCAACTCCTTAAGTTCTGCCGGAGCCATACGGTAAGGTGGAATAGAAATAGGTTGTGTATCTGGGAGAAGGTCAATACCGAAGTCTATTTTCCTTTCAAGAGAAATACCGGGTTAATCATCTGGGAACACTTCTGGAAACTCATTAACAATGGGGACCAACTCTAGATTAGGGGTTTGATAATCCACATCCCTCACCCTTACTAAATGGTAGATGCAACCCCTAGAAATCATCTTTCTAGGCTTAAGAGAAGAGACAAACTGAACCTTAGTCATACAATTTCCTCCTTTCCACTATAGTATAGGCTCATTCGGTAATTGAAACTTGACTACACGAGTTCTATAATTGATAGAAGCATAACATGAGTGCAGCCAATCCATACCAAGGATAACATCAAAATATAGCATATCAAGCTCTACCAAGTCAACAAGAGCAACTCTATGGGACAGGCCCAATCTCTTCACTATTGGCCTACTCACGATCAGATCAGGTCATTACAGTACGATCCATAGATTAATCTACGAGCCATAAAATGTATCTTACGAATCAGGCTAACTTCTGAGTTTCAGAACTTTGAGCAGTGGACCAAACAACTATCTATAAATATTCTACGACCCATATACCATGCCCTTAAAACTCAAGGAATATTTCGTGTTTCTGAACTTTGATCTACGAACCTCGTCTATGATCTATTAAAGCTTTTAAGAACTACAAACAATAGTCATAATTCTCATACCAAATTCTTAAATTCTCTGAAATTGGTCTATGGATCTCATCTACGATCTGTGGTTCCTTTTATCTCCCCTAGATGGTGTCCCTAAAACGTAGAAAATTATGTACTTTTCAAGGTCAGATATGGACTTTTTTGGGAACTTTCCAAGGTCTGATATGGACTTCAGACATTTTGGGGCTTTACTGTGCTTGAATGTCCAAATTCATTTAGTACATGATTAGTAATTTGAGATGTCTTTTTTAATCTAGCAATATACACATGTTTATTAATAGTTGTTGATCACATGTGTTGAATATTATAAAAATTATTCAACCAACCGTGTTCTTCAATACCATATATTGTAAGCATCATCTTTCATGTTTCTTCATATAAAATTACATTCAGAAATGCATTTGTTAAAAAAAATAACGAAATTTTGTCATTTTCGAGTCAATTTAAATAAGATGGGGCATTGCGAGGTATGTGCCACTGACATAATTTATGTCTAATGCTCGACACATTTCCCTAATGGAAATTGCCATTGCTCAAGCTTCGTTAGTTATAATATGTGGGGTAATACTTTCCATTGACTTTTATAATGTCAAGAATAACTGTATGAAGCTTCAATTAAAAAGCACTATAAAAAATTATATTTTATCCATGATTATTTATTCAAAAAAATGATGCATAAATCATATGATACTTATATGTTTGATATATGGTGTCAAAATACACGACATCACCAAAAAAAGTGTAGTTAATTATGAATCGACAATCTCTCCATAATAAATAGTTATACGCCCTTCAGAATCAAGTTAAACATCCTAGTAAAATAAGTCTCACTCATTAACAACACTTTGAGAATGATCTCCTTGCACCTTGGAGTTCATCAAATGATCTATAAATTAGATAGAACTTGAGAATTAAGTAGTATGCAAGAAGACGAATTAATATTTATAGTCTTTTTAACTATTTATTAAAATAAGTCTTTTTTACCGTTATTTTATGTTAGCTACTAACTTAACTTCCTTTTAGGTTATAATTAATATTATTGTATTTTTAATTATTTATTAAAATAAGTCAACAAATATATTTGTATTTGCGTTATATAGTTAATTAAACTTAATTAGGTATTAATAGTATTGTTTGACTGTAGATCATTTTAATGGTGTAATTATGATAAAAAGTTTAAAATTAAATTATTTCTAAATTTTAATAAAAACATCATCATTTTAATATGGTTATTACTCGAGAAAACCATAAAAGAAACCACATATTAATTTTCTTTTGATACCACATCAAATAACAATTAGTTAATCAAAAACTTAAATTGATGATTTTGATTGTTAAATTTAAATATAAAAAGGATCAAATTAAAAACTATATTAATAACAACACCTCCCATATTAAAATGATCAATTTCAGAAAAATAATAATTAAACATTCATATTCAATTTTATTTTGTTTCTACTTTTTTGGGACTAAAGATATGGGTGGGGGGTGAGGGTGGGGATGATTGGGGCTTCCATACACTTTAATAAATATAGATATTTTCTCTTTATTTTGGCCTACTTTCCTAAATAATTCTAATGAGATATTATAAAAGCATCAACTAAGGATTAAAGAAAATAATAATTGTGATATCTTGATTTTTTTTCCTTTCCTTATTCAACATTTACTTAATCTTTGCTAACGCCAATGGTGTTAACAATAACATCCCTTATTTCTTCTATGTTCATTGAAACCCTTTCATTCTCCAGCTCTTACATATAACTTTTAACTTCTTTTCGTATCATGTCTTGCAAATCTATCAAAAAATTTGGGCTCAACGACTGTTTCTCCATACTTGCGACCAACATTTCTGCTCTGCGTTATTGAAATTTGGGGCATAAAATTTGATGAAGTCGGCTTAGATGTCGATATAGGTGTTGGTTGACCTATTTGCTCGATTCAATTCACTAGATTCAAAGACTTCGTAGATCTAAATCCAGGTAAAGAGAGACTCAGATCTGTTGATGGATCAGGGATTACTGGTGCAGATGATGATAGAGTCAAAATTTCACCTAGTGGGGCACTGGGCGGATAAAGAATCAACTGAGGTAACCTAGATAAACCCAATTTTTTCATATTAGATACAGATAGACTCAGAGATGTTGATGGTTCAGGCATTACTGGTGAGACTGATAAAAAAGGAAAAATTTCACCTAGTAGAGCAGGCGGATAAAGATTCAACTGAGGGCACCTAGATAAACCCAAATGGCTTAAATCAGATCTGGGTGGACTCAGAAATACTAATGGATCGGGTATTACAGGTGAAAATGCTGAAAGTGGTAAAATTTGACCCAATGGGGCAATGTGCGGATAGAGACACAACTGAGGGAACATATCAAAACCTAAATTGCTCTGATTAGATCTATATGGAATACCTGCATTTTTACCCGCCCCGATACTCAATGATTTCTTCAACGGAGGTTGACGATTTTCCAATGTCAAATCTTCTGACATCGAAGCGCGCTTCCGTTTAAGGATGGAATTCCAATGATTTTTTATCGCATTATCTGTTCGGCCTGGTAACAAATGCGCTATCTTAGCCCATCGGTTACCTAATTTGGCTTGAGCTCTGATAATAGTAATATCTTCTTCAAGAGTAAAAGGTTGATGCTCCACCTGAGGATTAAGCTGATTACACCACCGGAACCTACATGATTTTCCAGATCGACCTGAAATCAAATGGCCAATAAGAGACCAGTTCTCGGCTCCATGTTCCTTCACTAGCTTCAGCAATAGTTCATCCTCTTCAGGATTCCACCGACGCTTGATCATACTTGTTTTCTTCGATGTTTCCATTGTATAAAACCAATGAGATATTATAAATGGGAGAATGGGGTCTTGCGTTTACTTGATAAAACCTTGTAGGGAGAGAGTGATATATATAGTGAGGGTGGGATAAAAGGGATAGGATTGTAGTAATATTGAAGTTTGACTAGTAGTTATTTTAGGAATACAAACATAATGACAGTCAAACTAACAATTTTAACTACAATTATAGTTTGACTGATAGTTGCTTTTAGGGAAATTCTTTTTAAGTGTATTCACATCAAACTAATAAATATAAAATATTTACTTTGATATGTATATTTATTTAATTACAATTGAACAACTATATTCTAAACTTAACATGAAATGTGATGTCACGACTCGACTTCCTGAGTCATGTTGGCATAACCCGCATGTAGGTAAGCCAACCCTTACCCAAAACCACAAGTAATGGTACCAGGGATGAACTAACTAGAAAATAACACTAACAATAAGAAAAGATAGTAATGGAACCAAAGCAAAAACTATATACAATAGAAACCCTCCAAGAACCTGGATGTCCCGAGTACAAAGCTATCTAATATGAATAAATACACGTCCCAAAATTTGACAACAACAAGCCGTCTAAAAAGGCAAAAGACTAGCTAACATGAGTATAGAAGGAGAGAGGCTGATCCAAGGCGCCAAGTACTCAACCTCATCTCCAATATCCCCAAAATGCAAAAGATGGCACTAACGATCACCATCGGTAGCTGGTACTAGGACATACATCACGAAAGATGCAGAGTATAGCATAAGTACCAACACAAAGGTACTCAGTAGGCATCATAGGTTGACTGAGCAGGAAAGGTAAGAACAATCTAAAAAGATGGAATCTAGAGGGACACATAAGTCAAAGCAGGTATAAAAAAAATGCACACAAGCATACAGAAAGTAAATCTAAGTACACCTAAACTAAATTTAAGTTGACCCCAAAACCTAAGAAGGTACACTCGTGTGCAAATTTAAATAAAACTTGAATGGCCCCCATAAGCCTAATAGGTACAGAAAATAACTAAGTCTACTAAGGAAAGAGTACCATGAGCCACTGATTAACGTCTCAAGGACACTTCATCCAATTCTAAGTGTCAACGATCGCTAGTCAGTATAATAACCCAACTAAATGAGTTGGGGTCGAATCCCACAGGGAGTGGTACGTGTTTAAGATTCAAAAGTAAAGTACGAATATGTTCTAATCAGCCATAGGAATAGACATTTACGAGTAAAAACATAATTCAAATTAAGGGGTGACACGAATGTCAAATAAAGGGGTTCTAGTTTAAACTATCAGCTACAACAACAAATAACATGAATTAACAAGTAATGAGACGGGTTCTTGGGATGTGATTGGATTATAGGATAATATAGACAAATAGGTGACTCCAACTGCTAGTAAATAGTTGTAAATCAGTGACTAAGCTAGACTTTAGTGGGGATGAACTTTCTCTCGAACAATTTACCCCGAATCAAGTTGGTTTCTCTCGAACACCAACAAGCAAGCAAATAAGAACAACCTTTGCTTTAGTCCATTCACTCTCTCGAGCTGAATGTGTGGAAAAGGGTTTATGATTAACTCTCTCGAGCTGAACCCATGACAACCCAATACCCACAGACCATCAATTCAGTAATCTTGATTTTAAAACCTCTCTCTCGAACAAACCAATAACACTAAGTTAGAATTGCATTTGCAACTACAACCCTTTAAATTAAACCACAATTGCTGAAAGAAATCACTTCTAAACAACATTTAAACTAGCAATTAGCAATACCCATGAGCTAAATCAACCCATAATCACACCCCAAGAATTGGTGTTTTAGCTAGACATCATAAAATAATAGAAATCATTACCAAATTGTGTTTCCATCAACTGGGTAAGATTAATTTCGTCTTTACAAAGGTCTAAATTGAAGAATTTGAATGACCCACTTCCAATTTCTCAAAAATGAAAAACTTCAATTCTTCAAAGCTAAGGAAAAGTTGTCTAAAAAACTCATAGTTCAAACTCAAAAATTACTCTCATGAATGTTCAAAATAAAATTTGATACTAAACATAATGTTTGAAAATGTATTTATAGTCACCAAAAATATGTTGCGAAGGACCATTCGACGCAGTAAGTCAGGCTCGCCGATCAACTCGGTGATCCGCCCTTTGGCGAACTTCATCGCCTTTCTGCTTTGGCCTTCAGCATCCTTAAGTTCTGTAACTTTAGGCGATCCAACACTGCATTGCGGAACCATTCGGCGACACACCGAATGCTCCTTTCTCTCACCACATTGATTTTCTCTTTCAGGGCTTGGCACACTGAACTTTAGGCGAGATAGTGGCCATTCGGCAACTCGCCCAATGGACTCGGCGATCACGAGACCTTCTTTTCTTCGTTCTTTCACCTGTTTTGTACCTTTCTGCACAATAGTGTCGATGCTTCATTCATTAATCCATATACTTGGAAATCAAGGATTTTACATCAGTTATTGGCATAAAACAAGCATTTGAGGACACAAAATCTATCTAAATAAAGGCCTAAATGAGTCCAAATCTTGGACTCATCAGCCACAAGTCCCCCCTCCCCCGCCCGTGTAACAATGAAGTCTAATCAACTCCCACCCCAGCTAGCAAGAGTGACAATCAATCTAGGCCGCCAAACTAACCTTTCCAATCCAAACCCAACTAGCAAGAGTGACCCGAGGGCATGTCGACACCAAAGAGGATCTCAGATAAGGCCACCCATCGAGCACTCCTCTCCTAGGGGTATAAGCTACCCAGCTAGGAAGAGTGACCAACGGGCATGTCGACACTGAAGAGGATCTCAAGTAGGCTCCAAGCCATGATGGATTGTTCTCCACTACCAAAGGATCACAAAAGGCTCCAAGCCTCAAACACCAAAATCCAGAGAAAGCGCAAAACCTTCGGTAATAGATTAGAGCTTCAAAACAAAGAGAGAAGACAAAAGGTCTAACAAGTACGGAAACGCCTAGACTAAGGCTCAAATTATCAGAACCAAGTCTACAAGGACCTAGTCCGTCCGAAATGTCATCGAAGACATACCATATCTACAAGGCTCTTGAGTATAAGGCAACACTAGTCTATCCTAGACTAAGGCCAAACATGCTTCAAAAATTAAGTAATACCACAAGTAATTCACACACCATGCAACAACACACGTACAACCCTAACTAGTATGGTATTACACTCAAAACTGTGTTGATCAATCCTAAAATATGGTTTCTAAGAAGATAAACAAGAATAACTAGGCACCGACCTCCAATTCATACTAATCATCACGAGTTCACACATTTAGGCTCAATCTAAATAGAAAGTTTACCAAAGCCTACATGTAGGCAGAGCGTGCGCGCTCCAAATAACAATGATAGAGCTTTTCCTTTACAAACAGCCTTCGAACTCCGCCACACTATCAAGAATATGATCAGAATGTTAGTATGGTCATTTAGACACCAAAATCACATAAAATGGAAATGGTCTAATTTTGGAGTCAAATGAGAATTATGGGACCTGTACCAAAATTTCCAAAATTGACTCTGTCAAAAGGTCCTAAACTATGCCTCAAACTTGTGGTCCAAAATTGAACACAATCTGAGGCCTAAAACAACCAACACAACAAACATGCAATTTTAATCGAGAAAACCAAGATAAGGAAGCCTAAACACACCTAAATTTACCTCAAATGGAGGTTCTTCAGTTGCTCCAAATCACCATCCCACGTAGCGACACACTCAAACATCACACAACACTTTAAATCACTCAATTCTAACTTAAACTGACCAAGAAATTGCCAATTCAATATTTGAAACTAAGCTGCCTCGCGTCTATGTCTTATTTAAAGTCTGTGATTCTTAATCGCAAACGCGACAAGACTCTGCAAACACGGGCCTTGCAAATGCTGTGAGGGCCCTGGAAATGCACATCGAGGCAAACTAACTTCCCCCAATTACGTCAGAGGTCCCATGAATGAAAACGCAGAGCGAGCATGGCCCTCAAGTCACCAAACCTCCATGAACATGACCAAGGGTTCACCAACGCGAAGGAAAAATGTGCATCAACTTTTGCATATCAGCTGGTTTTGCAAGTTATGAATCTCTGATAGGGAGTTTTGAATTCTATCTGAACCCCGTGCATGTTCATGGATATGCAATCCCAACTAATTTTGATATTCTGGACTCAACAGAGCAGTTGAAATTCCCATACAAGGTTATCTCGGTAAAAAGTGGGTCTTACCCATAAACTTCATTTTAAGCCACAATCCATAAGGGTCTCGAAAATAGCTTAAAAGCCTCGAGATCAAAATGAAGGGTTGTTCTAGACCAAGTTCAACATTCTAGAGCTAATCGCTCTGATGGAATTCTCATCCAATCTTTTTTACTCAGAATGTTGAGTTAAGTCACACTTAGGCCTTATCTTATTTATTTTTATCAAGTATCGAATGAATCTCAGAGGTCCTTTTGGAGTTTTTCTCAAATTGTAAAACTTGGTTTTGGTGGTGGAGACCATTAGCGATGAACAAATAGGATTTTAGCAATAGGAAATGACTTTTGGCGACAAGAATGCTAAGTTTTAAATCTCAAATTTTAGCCTTCTTCCCCTTTTTTAAAATGCGATTCTAAGAGCTCTAGGCCTCCAGTTTGGTGATTCTGAGTGATGGATGTCTGTAATTGGTGTGGCTACGTGTTTGAGTGATTGGGAAAATGTGGAAGTTGTCGTTTCAAGGTAATTTCCACCCCAAAGATGTTGCCTGAGCTTAATTTTTTTAGCTTTAATGGTGATTTTATTGCATGGGATGTTTTAGCCTGCTTCTGAGCTCAGATTTGCCTATTTTTATGGGCACAAGTCCCAGGGCTATTTAATACCTTTTGATGAAGTCAATTTTTGGATTCTCGACGTGGGTCATACATTCCAGTTTATACTTGATTTATGTCTGTCTCTAAATATTGCATTTTTTGTGTTGAAATTAAATATATGTATTGACTTTGTGATCAATAATTTATTAGTGAGATAAATTTTTTATTATAGACTTTTCCATCTTTATTTCTTCCCTATATTTTTCACATATCTCTGAGTACCATTTTTGTAAAAATCTTATTTTGCTCCTAAAGTATCTTGTAATCCTGCTTCGTTCCAATCTTTTATTATTTTTGAACTAAATGGTTCTTGTAGTTTTGTGAAATATAATCTTCTTACTTCTTTTCCTTCTTCTGTATTATATGTTCCTTTATAATAATATGAATTTAACCTAAGCTTAAAAAACTAACAGCTGACTGTCTGAAAGTCTCAACTAGGATGAGTTCCTAGGACACACCCTTAGCTAATTCTAACTATTTGAAAAAACATAGAAATATTGAATGAAATAATAAAATTCGACTTCGAAACATGAGGACTCACAAACAGGTACCAGCAAGTTGATTGAAAGTCGTACTAACCATGAATTTACAAAATATATAGGCAAAAAATATGCAGTCAATACTTTGAATTTACGGAGTATGTGAGACATGTATGATAAAGTAACAACTGAATATGTTGAAATGAAATAACATAAGTTGATGCATTGACCTAGTAACTAACATGAATTCCAAATAAAAATGTTGTACTGAAATAACTGAATGCTTGTTCATGTCATAATTGAAAAACTGAATTTTGGGAGATTCTAAAACCAGCATTTAACCATGTGAGATACTACATGGAGTTTGAAGTATAATCCCTATCAAAAGGGCCCAATATACTTTTTCAAGGTCTAAAGGTTGATTTGAGCTAATGTGGATCCA
This sequence comes from Solanum paucissectum, assembly GCA_029582445.1. NCBI lineage: Eukaryota > Viridiplantae > Streptophyta > Magnoliopsida > Solanales > Solanaceae > Solanum > Solanum paucissectum. Next base: position 19,170 of record JAJONZ010016697.1, on the reverse strand, counting down.
CTAAGCTAATGTATGTAGAAGCCTAAGGATTTAGACCTCAACTAATTTGTAACCCTTGTAATCCTACTGTGGCATGTAGTTATAGGAAATAGGGATTTCAAGTAAAGGTATCCTTCCTCAACTAATGGGTGATACTTCATCCCTAGGTCGGCTCGTTGTGAAGTAAATCTCCCAGAGTAAAATATGCAAATAATATAAAATGGTAATAATCTAGGAATACTAAATTATAGTGATTAACTGATAATCAACTGAGTAGCTCATGAATTTTGATAACTGATATATATACTGATAGACACTTTATCTGAAAGTAACTTACATTTTAAAATCTTGTAATATGGGACATGCATGATCTGAAATAACATAATTTTAAGACATCAAAATATCTAGCTCTAAGGGTTCAAGAAACTTTTGTATGAATACTGATTTGTAGATGAAATTACATGTTTTAAACCATTCATGAAGAAATAGCAGTACCTGACTCAAACTCAATAGGAAAGTCAATATCACGCTTAGGGGGTTGGCTAGAAAGGTCGCTAGGAAACACATGCAGAAATTCACGGACAAGTGGGATAGACTCAACCGGAGAGACCTCCCTACTCACATCCCACGCATAGGCCAGACAGGACAAACACCCGCTACCCACTAACCTTCGAGCTCGAATAAAAGAGATAACTTCAATCAATACGCTACTAGTGGAGCCATACCACACCAATCGGGGGAATACGATGCATGTCTAAAGTAACGATGTTAGAGAAACCATTTAAAACTACACGGTAAGTAGATAACTAGTCCATGCCCAGAATCACATCGAAGTCAAGCTTATCTAGCAATTTAAGGTTAGTCTGGGTGTCACGCCCGTGGGGAGTAACTAAGCATGATTTAGATAGCTGATCCACTATTAAAGGCTCACCAATGCGGGTCGACACATGCCATTGAGCTACCATAGGCTCAAAACTCATACCCATACAAGAAAATAATACATAGACACATAATAATAGGTAAAGCCCGAATCAAATAAGGTCGAAGTGGGTTTATGGAATAAATGCATCGTACTTGTGATCACATCGGGTGATGCCTTATCCTCCGCCCTTGCTGGAACTGCAAGGAGATTGCCTTGTCTGCCTTTTTCATGGCTATTAGTCCAACCACCTGACCTGCCTCCTCGAGGACCACCCCAAATATTGTGCTCTCTATTGCAATGGTCCTGACCCTGACCTCCACACTAGCAGGAGGTGGTTTTGGTAGAACTTGTAGAGGTGGTGGAGTTTCCTATTTAGCCAGAGAATTCCGCCTATGAAAAGGGAAGTCTATGGCCCACTAATCAAACGTACCATAGTAAAAGCAACCTGGAGATGATCTGCTCCCAGAAGAATGACCACCACAGCCTAAAGCACAAGACTGGGACCCATGACTCTAGCTAGACCAACCTCGCTCCAACTTTAGCAGTCACCATCCGAAGTCTACAATGAGGCCTCAACAGGACGACTCAGCTGACCCTATTGAAAGCATTGTCGAGTCCTATCATAGGTTTCTCTAGACATAGAATGAGACATGTGTTAGCTACCCTCATATCTAACTCTCTTGTTGCCTCACCATTAGGTGTCATGACGGAACTAATCAGTAGTGTGGGTGTGGTCAACAACATCCAAAAGAGAATGACCTAGAGGGATAATAGATTGAGTCTCAATCCGCAACTAATGTCTTAACCCATAGACAAAACATGGAAATCTCTCCTTCTCTAGTAGGTGGAGTTATAGTAGCATGATGGGAGAGCTAGTGAAACCTTCCCTCGTACTCATACATTGTCATAAAACCCTACTCCAACCTAGATAACTTATCTTAGAGAAGATCTCAAATGCTACGAGGGATGAACCTGTCCAAGAAGGCCTTAGAAAACTCATCCTAGGTGATTGGAAAAGATCTAGCTGGCTTAGTCTCAATAAATGTACACTACCAATGCCTGATTGGCCCATCTAACTGATAGGCAGTGAAGTCGGATCCTCTCGACTCCACTAGACCCAAAGTATAAAGCCACTCCCAGTGAGTAGTGAGAAACTCGTGGGCATCCTCAGCTAAAACCTAAGAAAACCTCAGAAATGAAGGTATCAAGAACACTCTGAGCATCTTCTACTCCTCTAGCGGCATATTTCTGACCGCAATCACAGGTTGGGCACCCTAAGTGGTACCCTGGCCCGAGGTACCTCTTCTGTAGGCTGATCTTGGTGACCTGGTACTAGTGTATATACATGTGCTTCAGCTGGGGCCTGCTACATCCCCTTAAACATTGTCAGAAGCTGAGTAATGGCTTCTTGGAGATCTAGAGGAATAACCGGTTTGGGTGGTGGCTGAGCTGGTCTCGGCCCCACCAACTAATTTAGAACATGGGCTTCTAGAGGTTTCTCTAATGGCTCCAGACCCTGCCCTCTATCTAGTGGTGGTGCTGCACCCCTAAAGGGCAAGGGAGGTTGACCCCTACTACAAGCCACCACGCGGCAGGTATGATACATCCTGTAAAAAGAGTGCAACAAGTGATATTTCAAGAATCCAATAACTCACACACTACAAAAAATGATACAAAAGGGAAGAATTCCTAAATACATCCTCTAGACACCCAAAGATAGGATATGGATGTCTCTACACTAGGTATAAGTTGTGTACAAGTGAGACCGATGAATTTGGGGCTCTAATACCAATTTTTTACGACCCAACTTTATGATGTCCCCTACTATAACACATAAGTAACTAATCAAACCCATACCCAAGACGAGAAGTAATGAGTACTAAGCTAGAACTAACTAGAAAACAAACTAATAACAAAAAAGATAGAATGGAAGGAAACCAAACACTATATTAAATAAAAACCTCCCAGAACTTGGAAGTCACGAGTACAGAGTTGTCTAATATGAAAAAATACAAGTCCCAAAAGTGGGCCACAACAAGTCGTGTCAAAAGCAAGCGACTAGCTAACATGAGTACAAAAGGAGATAGGCTAATCCAGGTTGCCAAGTACTCACCCTTGTCTTCAATTTCCACAATCTACAAAAGATGGGACAAATGATCACCACTGATAGGTGGTACTAAGATCTGCATCACAAAAATATGTAGAGTGTAACATAAGTATTCTCCTGGATGAATCGAATATTGGGAACTATGGGCTTCTTTCATGATTCTCTTTCGGAGTTCATCCCCACTTGAAACACAAATTACCTTGATACCTCAACACACCATCTCCCCCTTGTGAAAAGACCATAACTTTCTACTTATGCACATTTATTCAACTAAAGTATAATAGGATCCTTGTCCTATTTCTCCTTCACTTCTGAAACTAGTGATGATCCATCCCCATTCATCACGACCACTCCACCTTCATTGAAATCTAACAAATGGACTCCCAGATGTGCAAGTATGTGAACTTCATTAGCCAATTCTTTCTTGCTTCCCTCAACATGAGCAGTACTGGACAACTTGTTCAAGGCATCATCAACAACATATCCTTACATGGATGGTGTAAAATACTCATATCATAATCTATAAGTAGTTCTAGATATCTCCTTTGTCGAAGATTTAGCTCTTTCTTACTCTAAACATATAGAAGACTCTTGTGGTCGGTGAACACATCCACGTGAACGACATATATATAGTGACACCATATCTTGAAAGCACAAACTAATGCTGCCAATATGAGATCATGAGTCGGATAGTTCTTTTTGTGACCTTACCATTGTGCATCAATACACAACCAAGTCCAACTCTGTATGCATCAAAGTAAACAACAAAACCATATGTACCTTATGGTAGGGTCAACACTAGAGCAATAGTTAATCAAGTTTTCAATTCCTGAAAGATTTTCTCACAAGCATCAGACCATTGAAACTTAGCTATTTTTTTAGTCAATTTAGTCAAAGGGGATGAAATATGTGAAAAACCCCTAGATGAAACTTCTGTAGTAACCAACCAATCCCAAGAAACTCATTATATGAGTTAGTGACGTGGGTCTGGGCACTTTCTGCACTACTTCAATCTTCTGAGTGTCAACTCAGATTCCATCACCAGACATGATATAGCCTAAAAATGACATAGATTTAATCTACAACTCACACTTAGAAAATTGACATATAACTCTTGATGTTTGAGAGTTTGAAGGACTATTCTGAGATGACTAACATAGTCATCTTCATTCTTTGAATATATCAATATGTCATCACTAAATATGATAAAAAAACATGTTGATATACTACTTATATACTCTGTGCAAAATATCCATAAATGTTGCAGGAGTGTTAGTCAAACAAAAGGATATAACAAGGAACTCATAATGACAATAACATGTCCTTAATATTGTCTTTGAGATGTCACTTTCTCTCACTTTCAACTGATGATAGTCAGATCTCATGTCTATATTAGAGAAACAAGTGGCACCCTAAAGTTGGTCAAAAAGGTCATCAATTCTCAAGGGGATACTTATTCTTTATGGTTACCTTCTTTAACTGATGGTAATTGATACAGATCCTATGGGAACCATATTTCTTTCTCACGAATAAGACTAGAGCGCCCCAAGGTGAGACACTTCTTTGGATGAAACCCTTATCAATAAGATCTCTTAACTATTCTTTTAACTCAGTTGGAGCCATTCTTTATGGCGGAATAGAAATGGGTTGAGTATCGGGAAGAATATCTATTCCAAAGTCTATTTCCCTCTTAGGAGGGACGCTGGGTGTAACACCTCACAATCTAGTAGGCTACGAAGGGGATAAGTGTCGAGTTAAGGGCTAGAGAATTGAGCCTTGGCACCCTCCACGAAGGTCCACACGAACCGTGAAGGGCACCACGGACCGTGAAGGGCACCACGGCCCGTGGTGGTGCCCGTGGACCTTAATAGTATCTAGCCAAGAGAGTCTCACCTCCCACAAGCATCATGATGGCTCGTGGTTAGCTCCACAACTTGTGGTAGTGCCCGTGAAGATGAGGTAGTGAGCTCCTAAAAAGCTACCTAAAGTGATACCCTCCCACGAGCCACTTGACGGCTTGTGAAGGCCTTGTCGGGCTGTGGAAAGGGTCATGTGGGGTTAAGGGTTGTAAGGGTGTCTTACCAAGATACTGGTCTAGGACCACGTTTGGCACCACGGCTCATGAGAGCCACCATGGCTCGTGGAGCCTGTCGTGATGGGGCTTTTGGGTCTTTTCCAGTTTTAATTAAATCAAAGCTATGCCATTTTACCCAAGCCTAGGACCCCTATATAAGTGATTTTAACCCTAAAACTCACCCATTCAAGTCATTCTCTCAAAACCCAAAATAAAAACCAAAGTTCTTCCTCTCAAATATTTATTTCTCTCAAACTTGAAGAAAAAGAAAGAGTTGAAGCTAGGATCAAGGTCAAGTCTCCATTCCTCAAGCAATTGTGGGCTTTGATATCAAGGCATGATTGATTTTCATTCATGGAGACCCCAAGATTTCCCAATTGAAAAGTAGAAATTCCCCAAATTTAGTTCAAGTTTTCTTCTAATATTGTGGGTCTTGATGAATGTTGATCCAAATGATTGGGTTATGATTGTTTATGCATGAATTGATAGAGTTACATGTTTTTAGGATGATTTTACATGTACCCATGCTAAGCAATGCTTCTAAGGTGAAATTGATATAAATGGGTTTTGATCAATAAAAAGGGAAATTATGGATTTATATGTATTCTTATACGATAAATAAGGTACATTATGAATTGCTTTGAGATTGAAGCATATGCGATGATTATGATATGAATTTCTTTGAGAGTGAAACATATATGATGATTATGAGATATACTGCTTTGATAGTACTTCTTAAGTTATGAATTGTTGATTATTGATATAATTGTTGTGGAAGGGATAGTTCCCACATAAATTGCTTAAGTATGAATGTGAAAGGCTTTCTCATATTGAATGATTCTGGGTTGAAATGATTGCTCACCTAAAATGAATCTAAGCTAAAAAACAAAGAAATTGATGAGGTTAGGGGTGACTACCCATGACCTCTACATGAGAAGGATATGAGGTGATTCCCTATATTCCTTAAAGTAGAACAAGAGGCGACTCCCCACGTTTCTATAATGATGTTGGGCATGGAGGAGAGTACTTATGATGCCTTATTTAAAGATATGAAGGCAAATACTCGTGTCTTATGATGAAGGACATGGAGGAGAGTACCCATAATTCCTTATAAATGACATGAAGGCGAGTACCCATGTTATATGATGTTGGACATGAAGGTGACTACCCATGATCCTTTATGTAAGGAAAGAGGCGACATCTAGAGTGAGGGACTTCACTAGGATAAATCCTTTGGAATTATATGGTTCTAAGGTTGAGGAAGATCCTCAAGAGTTCATTGATGAGGTTTACAAGGTCTTGACTATTATGGAAGTGACTCCAATGGAAAAGGCGAAATTGGCCGCTTATCAACTAAAGTGTTTTTCTCAAATTTAGATCAACCAATGGAAAGAAGCAAGACCGGTAGATGTGGGTCCCCTAGAATGGGAAAGGTTCAAGTCCGCTTTTCTTGATAGGTTCTTTCCTCTTGAGATGAGGGAGGAAAAAGTTCTTTAGTTTATCAATCTCCGACAAGGGAAATGAGTGTGAAATAATATTCTTTGAGGTTCACTCAATTGTCGAAATATGCTTCTTCTATAGTTGCCGACTCTAGGGCAAGGATGAGCAAGTTCGTTTCCGGTGTGTTCGAATTGGTAGTGAAAGAGTGTCATACAGATATTCTTGTCCATGACATGGATATTTCTCGTCTTATGATTCATGCCCAATAGATTGAAGATGAGAAACTTAAGGAAAGGTCAAGGGAGACCAAGAGATCTAGAACCAGTGATGGTAATTTCTCTCATGCTAGGTCTGATGGACATGGTCGTCCTAGGTATCGAAAAAGGTTTAATGGGCAAGGTTCCTCTAATGTTCCTAGGTCTAACAACGAAATGGTGTCTAACCCTAAACCTCAAGGAGGTGGTAATGGGTCTTCTTTGCCAAATTGTGCTAAGTGTGGAAGAAAGCATGAAGGTAAATGTCTAGCAGGTTCCAATGCTTGTTTTGGTTGTGGTAAGATGGACCACAAGATGAGGAATTGTTCTTCAGTTTCTAAGAATCAGGGAGATAGACATCGTACGGCTCAACCCGATCCTTCATCCGATTGAAGTAGTTCGGGTACTAATGCTCCCAAGAAAAATAGGTTCCATGCACTTTAGACTCGTGGTGAAAAAGAGGATTCTCTTGATGTGGTTACCGATATGTTGAAAGTCTTTCAACTTGACGTTTATGATTTACTTGATCCCATTGCTACCTTGTCTTTTGTGACGCCATATGTCGCTATGAGATTTGATGTGCTTCCCGATGTGATGTTAGATCCTTTTTATATCTCTACTCTTGTTGGTAATTCTATTGTGGCTAATAGGGTCTATAGAAAGTGTCCCATTTATTTATCCCATAGAGTTACTCTTGTTGATTTGGTAGAGCTTGATATGCTAGATTTTGATGTTATCCTTGGTATGAATTGGTTGCACTCTTGTTATGCTTCTATCGATTATAGAGCACGTGTAGTCAGATTTCAGTTTTCGAATGAGCTTGTCCTAGAGTGGAAGGAGGGAAATTCTATGCAGAAAGGTTGCTTTATTTCTTGTCTTAAATCTAGAAAGATGATTTCTAAGAGTTGCATGTACCATCTCGTTAGGGTGAGGGATATGGATTCTGAAACCCCTTCTCTTGAGTCGGTCCCCATTGTTAATGAGTATCCGAAAGTGTTCTTAGAAAATTGGAAAATAGATTTTGGTATTGACCTTCTTACAAATACGCAGCCTATTTCTATTCCTCCTTATAGAATGGCTCTCGTAGAACTTAAGGAATTAAAGGAACAATTGAAAGATTTGTTGGATAAGGGTTTCATCCGATCGAGTATCTGTGACACCTAAGATTCAGATAAGGGATATATATTCCTTTCCTTACCCAACTCGACGAAGTAGAGTGTGAACGCCGAGTGACTTGGCAATTTGCCAAATGGAAGCCCCCTCGCCTATTGGCCTAATTCCAGCGTTAGGAATTCTGGAACTTTAGGCAAGCCAAGTCGGGCTCGGCGTTCCATTCGGTGTTCCTCCAAATCCCCTTCCCCCATCGCCTAATTGGTCTGACTCCTAGGTTGACTTACTGTAAACTTTTGCAAGCCAAAGGCTCACTTGGCGAGTCGCCCAATGGCCTTTGGCGAGCTCCAGCGTGAGTGTTTTTAGTTTTTTAGTTAGGGTCTTCAAAGTCTTTTCTGTTTATTTTAATTCTATACTATGTCGTTTTTCCCTTTATCTAAAGACCTATATAAGAGTTTTCCCCAAATTTCCCTAATTTAAGACACATTCTCTTAAGAATCTAAAGGAAGATCAAATCTTCTCTCCAAAATATTTCTCTCTTTAGAACTTGAAGAAGACAAAGGGTTCAACCTAGGGTTTCAAAGTAAGCTTCCATTTTCACCATTCAAGATAAACATTTGTCTTTGAGGTATGATAGTTTTCATCCATGGATTCCTTCCATTCATGGAGTTCCCAAATTCCTCTATTTTCAAAGTTAGAATTCCCTAATTGAGTTGGGGTTTTCTTCAATTGTCATGGGTTCTTTTGATTATTGATTTAAATGATTGAATTATGATCTCTTATGCATGAATTGTTGAAATACTATGATTTTGTGATGATTTCCTCATGAACCCAAGTTTTCAAGTTATGATCAAATGATGTGGGATTTTTATTATAAAAAAAGAGTTTTAATGAAATTGACCATGTATTGATAGATTCACATGAATTTATGATGAAATCCATAGCTAACTCATGTTTTCTAAAGGTTGATGATTGAAAGAGGGTTTTGACCATGAAAGGTAAATTATGGACTTATGCATTTTCTTATGAAATCTATGCAAATGTTTTAAGGATGCTTTGAGAGTAAAGTATCAATGATGATGTTGTTGTTGTGTTGTTGAAAGGATATTCTCATAAACACATATATGCATGATGTGAAAGGTTTTCTCACATAATAAAGGATTCTAAGGTTGAAAGATCTTCTCACCTAATTAAATCAAAGATTAAGAGCTATCCTAATGAACCTAGCTTGGATTGGTTATTGAATGATACCTTTCCATCGATTATGACTTAGCTTGGATTGGCAAGATGACGTTCCCTTCCATGGATAATAAGAACAAGTAATAATTGACTATTCCGTGGGATTTATGCTTATCATCGAGAGGATATTGAGATGAAAGCTCTCCCGTTAGTAGAGGACGGGTTTCTAGTAGCACTCTCCTTATACCTTACCTATGTGCCCCCATAGGATAATTGTTTAGATAGACATTAGCTAGTAGATCCACCTAAGCTAGAAGTTATGGTCCTTACCTTGGTAAGTAGGACAACCCTTTTCGGTGTGGGAGACACTAGGGGATCATCTTATAGCTCACATGGTCTTTATGTCACTTAAGGCTAATCCTCCACATTAATAATGAACTAAGGTTATTTCAAAAAGTATCTCATATGTGTTCAAAGGCTTTAATGATGTTAGCTTGCATTGGCCATGGTTTTATGACTCATGTTTTCTAACCCTTTTATATCATGATTTAGCATGGTCAATTGCAAGTGATGAAATGTCCTCTTTTAGGATGATTTAAATGTTTTATGCATAGCTATCATACAAGGTACATTGTTTTGTACTAACGCATACTTTTGCCTACATTTCCCCAAATGTAGGGTCTGATAGTCAGGTTTCTCAATTTCATGGCTAGTGGTTGATTTCGAGATTACCAAGATTTGGTGAGTCCTCATGCTTCGAGGATGGAGTTTTATTGTTTCAGTTTCTTTCTTGTATTTCAGTTTTGGACATGATGTATGGGATAGGCCCAATTTCATTCGATTGTATTAGATGGCTATTGAGACAAGTGTTTTAGACTTCCACTTTTCTTTTATAAAAACATATTGAATTTGGACTACTGTTTTACTTCTATTGTTTTATTTCTTATATTATGAATGCTAAGTGGCTTGTATAGGGTCTTTCGGGGTCCTATATGCCATGTTACATCTAGGGGTACCCCTGAGTTGTGACAAACTTGGTAATTAGAGCACATGGTTTATAATGGCCCTAGGATGTCTCATAAGCCACGTAGAGTAGAGTCTTATTCATGAGTGTGAAACGTGCCACATGTATGAATGAGAGGCTACAAGATGATTAGAAAACTCCACTTCTTTCATTACTCTAAAGTCGTGCGATAGAGTTTAACTCTATAAAGTCTCTCTCATAATCCTTATCCGATGCTCTACATGATATGACTACTCAAACAACTTATGCTAGAAGGAATGTGAGGAGAATGCGGAACAAGAAGCTCATCCCCAAGCTCCTCAAGTTCAGGTCAATCCCTTGGCCGAACAAGTGACTAATGCGGAATTTAGGGATGTTTTTCAAGTGTTGTCTCAAGTCGTGATTGCCCAAGCCAATAGGGAGGTTGCGGTTCCCGTGAACCTAAATGTGGGTACGGCGACAACTAGAGTGAGGGACTTCACTAAGATGAATCCTCCGGAGTTTCATGGTTCTAAGGTTGAGGAAGATCCTCAACAGTTCATTAATGAGCTCTATAAGGTTTGATGATCATGGGAGAGACGCTGGTGGAAAAGGCGGAGTTGGCCGCTTATCAACTAAAAGGTCTGGCTCAAATTTGGTACAACCAATAGAAGGAAGGGAGACCGTAAGATGCTGGTCCTCTTGATTGGGAAAAGTTTAAAGCTATTTTTCTTGATTGATTATTTCCCCTTGAGATGAGGGAAGCCAAGGTTTTTGAGATCATTAACCTTCAACAAGGGAGTATGAGTGTGAGGGAATATGCTCTAAAGTTCACATAATTGTTTAAATATGCTCCAACAATGGTTGCTGATTCAAGGGCTAGGATAAGTAAGTTCGTTTGGGGTATGTCTGAAATGGTGGCTAAAGAGTGTCGAACCAACATGCTCATTAATGACATGGACATCTCTCGTCTCATGGTTCACCCACAACAGATTGAAGAGGATAAACTTAATGAAAATTCTAGGGAGACAAAGAGGGCTAAAACCGGTGATGGTAGTTTCTCTCATGCAAGGTCCGATGGGCATGATCGTCCTAGATTTCAACAAAAGTTTTCGGTCAAGGTTCCTCCAATGCTCCTCCTAAGTTCAACAAAGATAGGGTGTCTAACCCTAAGCCTCAAGGAGGGAATATTAGTGGGTCCTCATTGCCCATGTCTACTTGTACTAGCTGTGGAAGAAAGCACGAGGGTAAGGGCCTAGCCAGCACGGATGGTTGCTTTAGTTGTGGTAAGAGTGGTCATAAAATGAGAGATTTCCCAATGCTTGTGACTAAAGGAAGAGAGGGAAAGCAAGCTCCTCCTAGTGGTTCGGGTCCTAATGCTCCTAAGAAAAACTGATTTTATGCACTTCAGACTCATGGTGAACAAGAGGGTTCTCCCGATATGGTTACCAGTATGTTGAAAGTTTTCCAACTTGATGTTTATGCTTTACTTGATGCCGGTGCTACCTTTTATTTTGTGATACCATATGTGGCTATGAGGTTTGATGTTCTTCCAGATAATTTGTTTTGGCTAGGTCTGCCTTAGATGGAATTTGGGATTGGTGAGGTCTAGGGCCATCCAACAATGGATGCGGTGTAATGTTGATGTCTTGTTGAGATATACTTGTATCCAAGACATTAAGGTGTCCATAGGGGCTTTTAGAATCAAATTTGGTAGGTAGAACTCCCATAATTGATATTTGTGTGAAAGGTGTGTGTTGGGACGTCAAGGAAAGTGGTTGTGTTGTAAAAGAAATGATTTTTTTAGACTTTTGGGACTCTGATGTTTCGTTGAGACCACTAAAGCAGGAGGCATCCCGCTATAGAAATGCTTAGACTTCTATAGCGGGGCAAAATGGGTTTGAGTGCTAAAGTAGCCCCTAAACCCCTATTTTTTGTGCTTTGTGTTCTTAGATTTGAGAGGGGCAATTTTTGGTTGTTTTCACTTAATTTTCCATGGAAATCACCGGTAGAGGCAAAATTATTACTCCCCATCCTTTTACATTGATTATTAACCCATGGGGAAAAAAATCCTTAAGTTGGGGAAGTTGATCAATAATAGCATTCACAGTCGAGATAATAGAAAATAGGTAAAATTTAAAACAATTTCAACAATATCAAAAACTTTAATTGCAAAGCGGAAGTCTAATACTCTTGTCTCAAAAACTATCTAATACAATAGAATCTTGGGACACAACCCATACAACAATGTTCAATACTTAAAATGAAAAGAAACATAAGAGAAATGGCGGCCAACTCCTCGAATTCTATGAGGACTCACTAGTCTTCAACCTTGCCTCTCCTATAGATCGTAGCCATGAGGATGAGAGTCAGGAACGCCGGACCCTACATTTGGATAAGAAATGTAGGCAAGAGTATGCGTTAGTACAAGAATGTACTAAATATGATAGCTTGCATAAACATCAACATAAACATAAGAGTTAGACAACATAAGTCATAAGCATAATCAATGAACATAATAGATCATATCAACATATAAGGAATACTTCTTGAAGTAACTTCAAAGCATACTTAGACAAGACATGGGTAATCCTCCACTAGTCTTACTCATCATAGAAGGCAAACTCAAGCCATCATCCAAGCTCATCACCTATCATAACATATTTAGCTTATCTTTCATAGACATGGGGAATCACCTCTTGCCTTCCTATAAAGGCTCATGGGTAGTCGCCTCTTGCCTTACATATAGGATCATGGGTACTCGCTACCATGTCCATCATCATATAACACCTGTATTCGCCTCCATGTCATTCTATAAGGTATCATGGGTGAGTCATGTCCTTCATCATAAGACACAGGTACTCGCCTCCATATCTTTCAATAACGGATCATGGGTACTCGCCTCCATGCCCAACATCATGATAGGAATGTGGGGAGTCGCCTCTTGTTCAACATAAAGGAATAAGGGTAGTCACCTCTTATTCTATTCTAGGGAATATGGGGAATCACCTCATATCCTTTTCATTTAGAAGTCATGGGTAATCGCCCCTAGCCTCATCAATTTCTTAGTTTTCTAGCTTAGATTCATTTTAGGTGAGCAATCCTTTCAACCTAAAATCATTCAATGTGAGAAAGCTTTTCACATTCATACCTAAGCAATTCAAGTGGGGAACTATCCCTTCCACAACAATTACATCAATAATCAGTAATTCATAACATATGCTTCACTATCAAAGCAATACCTATCATAATCATCATATATGCTTCACTCTCAAATCAATACATCTCATAATCATCATATATTCTTCACTCTCAAATCAATTTTTAATCTACCTTATTTATCCTATAATAATACATCTAAATCCATAATTTCCCTTTTCATGGATCAAAACCCATTTATATCAATTTCACCTTAGAAACATGGGTTAAGCATGGGTACATCTAAATTCATCCTAAAAACATGTATTCCTATCAATTCATGCATAAACAAATATAACCCAATCATTTGGATCAACATTCATCAAGACCTACAACATTAGAAGAAAATCCTAACTCAAATTGTGGAATTTCTACTTTTCAATTGGGAAATCCTAGGGGTTCCATGGATGCAAGGATTCTATGGATGAAAAGCCATCATACCTTACTATCAAAGCCCAGAATTTCTTGAGGAATGGAGACTTGACCTTGATCCTAACTCAACTCTTTCTTCTTCTTCTTTTTCTTCAAGTTCTAGAGAGAGAAATTTTTTAGAGAGGAGATTTGATCTTCTTTTAGATTCTTGAGAGACTGGTTCTTAAATTGGGGAAATTTGGGGAAAATGCTTATATAGATCTCTAGATGAAGAGAAAACCGACATAGTATAGAATTAAATAATCTGAAAAGACTTTTAAGACCACAACTGAAAACAACTCTCCTGGAGCTCGCCAAAGGCCCCTCGACAACTCCCCAAGTGAGCCTTTAGCTCGCCCAAAATTATAGTAAGTCAACTCTTGGATGAAGTCAATAAGGCGATGGGGAGGGCACTTTGGCAACATGCCGAACGAAATGGCGAGTTCGACTTAGCTCGCCTAATATTCCAGATCAGTGGACGCTGAGATCAGGCCAAAAGGCGAGGGGGGTTCCATTTGGTGGATCGCCAAGTCACTCGGTCTTTATCCCCTACTTCACCGAGTCGGCTAATGAAAGGAATATTTTCCTTTCTCTGAATTCAAGGTTTACATTATTTCCCCCTTGGGAACATTCATCCTCGAATGAGATTCTAGGCATAATTCAAATGAAAATACTCAAGACGAGCAGTCCATCATGCATGCAATCTCATCAAAATGCATAAAATCAAGGAGGAAACATCAACTCCACGTTAACAATACTCAATGCACCATAAGGAGGTTAGGAACTAGACCTAACAACCCAATATGAATGAAAGTTCAAGATTTTTAATATTCAAGGAAGAACTACCATCTCCAAGCTAAAAGCATGCTCAACATCATCTCATGGATCCTATATGCAGCTCCTACTCACAATCATAGCTAAAGCATGTTCAACAATTCATCTCATGGTGCCTATAGGTAACTCATACTCAATGCACAATAACATGAGAAACATATATCATGTGAACTCATTTTCTTTCAAAACACAAGTTTTTCAAGAACATGCATAAAATAAGGAAATCATGGGAATATCTAAAACACATGACACCAAAACAAAGAGTAATCCATAAGGAACTCATTACCTCAAGCTAGAGTAGGAGTAGAAGGAAATTAATGAGGATATCGAGACATCATATCGGCCTCGGCCTATCAAGTAGAACCCTCAACTAAATGATTCCTCCACAATACTTTTACGGAAGCAAATTCCTTGTTTCTGAACTTCTTAACTTGTCGGTCTAGAATCTCTACCGAAACTTCGTCATAAGAAAGATTTTCATCAACTCCCAAACCTAATAAGGGAACTGTAGATGTCGGATCTCCAACACACTTTTTCAATATATAGACATGGAAAACCGAATGCACGGATGCCAAATTAGAAGGCAAATCAAGCTCATAAGCCACCTTACCAACACGTCTCAAAATCTGATATGGGTCTACATAATGGGGACTAAGCTTTCCTTTCTTCCCAAATCTCATTACACCCTTTCTGGGTATGATTTTCAAGGTAACCCAATCATGAACATCAAACTCAGGATCTCTTCTTCTAACATCGACATAGGACTTTTGTCAACTTTGGGTTGTTCTCAACCTTTCTCTAATAAGTCAGACCTTTTCCATAGCCTTATGAACTAACTCGGGCCATATCAAGGCAACCTCAAACCAACCTATAAGAGATCTACACCTTCTACCATAAAGAGCCTCAAATGGAGCCATACCAATACTAGAGTGATAACTATTATTATAAGCAAACTCTATCAATGGCAAGTGATCATCCTAATTTCCTTTGAAATCGATGACACTTTCTCTCAACATATCTTCCAAAATTTGTATATTTCACTCCGCTTGCCCATCGGTTTGTGGATGAAAAGCTATGCTAAGCTTAACTTTAGTGCAAAGACCTTTTTGGAAAGACTTCCAAAACTGAGAAGAAAACTGAGTACCTCTACCGAAGATAATGGACAAGGGTACTCCATGCAACTTACCATTTACCTCAAATACAACTTAGCATACTCTTCCACAAAGTAAGAAACTTTGACGGGAATGCAATAAGACGATTTCATCATTCGGTCCACTATAGCCCAAATAGAATCATATTGTCAACAAGTACGAGGTAACCCAACTATGAATTCCATATTCAAATCTTCCCACTTCCAAGAAGGAATACTAATGTATTGGGATAAACTTCCCAGTTTCTGATGCTCAACCTTAAGTTGTTGGCAATTTGGACACTTAGCCACGAATCCTGGAGTATCGTTCTTCATCCCATTTCACCAATAGACCTCCCGTAAAATCATGGTACATCTTGGTGGCTCCCAAGTGAATGGAATATCGAGAACTATGGGCTTCTGACAAGATTTGTTTCCTCAAGTCATCGACATTCGGAATAGACAAACAACCTTGATATCTAAGCACACCATTTCCCCCTTGGGAGAAAGCCTCAACAAATTTCTTAAGCATCGTTTATTTCAACCAAAATTGCATCAAGACCTTGTTTAGCTTTCACATCCGCCACAAAAGACGACTCGAAACCATTGTGAACCGTAACATCACACTTGGTGGAGTCCACTATCTGAACACCCAATCGGGTCAATCTATGAACATCTCGAACCAGCTCTTTCTTACCTTCTTCAATATGAGCAATACTACCCATAGACAATCGACTAAGAGCATCCGCCACCACATTCTTCTTACCGGGGTGATAGAGAACACTCATATCATAATCCTTAAGTAATTCAAGCCAGCTCCTTTGGCGAAGATTCAGATCCTTGCGATAAAGCACATATTGTAGGCTCTTGTGGTCGGTGTACACATCTACATGAACACCATACAAATAATGCCTCCAAATTTTTAAGGCAAAAACCACCGCCACTAATTCAAGATCATGGGTAGGATATTTCTTCTCATTGATCTTAAGTTTTCTTGAAGCATAATCAATAACTTACCCATTTTGCATGAGCACTCATCCTAACCCAATTCGTGAGGCATCACAATAAACAACAAAACCATACATTCCTTCTGGTAAAGTTAACACCGGAGTAGAAGTAAGACTATCTTTCAATTCTTGAAAACTCTTCTCACATAATTTGGACCATATAAACTTGTCCTTCTTTGAGTCAAATCTTTCAATGGAGAGGCAATCGAATAAAACCCCTCAAAAAATCTTCTATAATAACCAGCTAAACCCAAGAAACTTCTAATATCGTAAGGGGTTAGAGGTCTAGGACAACTCTTGACCGCATCCATATTCTTAGGATCTACCTCAATACCCTCACTTGAAATAATATGACCAAGGAAAGCAATGGACTTTAGCCAAAACTCACCCTTGCTAAACTTTGCAAAAAGATGTTGGTCTTTAAGAATTTGCAATACGGTCCACGAATGATCAATATGCTCATTCTCACCTCTAGAATAGATAAATATATCATCAATGAACACAATAACAAACATGTCAAGGTATTATCTAAACACCTTATTCATCAAATCCATAAACGCCATTGGAGCATTAGTCAATATATATGACATTATCAAAAACTAATAATGACCATACCGGGTTCTGAAAGTCATTTTTGGAATATCATAATCTTTCACCTTCAATTGGTGATAACCCGACCTAAGGTCAATCTTAGAAAAATAACTCACTCATTGGAGTTGGTCGAACAAATCATCTATTCTTGGAAGAGGATACTTATTCTTAATGGTCAACTTGTCCAATTGCCGATAGTCAATACACATACAAAGTGAACCATCTTTCTTCTTAACAAACAAAACTGGAGAACCCTATGGAGAGATACTCGGTCGGATGAAACCCTTATCCAAGAATTCTCTCAATTGTTCCTTTAATTCCTTAAGTTCTACCAGAGCCATTCTATAAGGAGGTATAGAAATAGGTTGCGTATCTGGGAGAAGGTCAATACCAAAATTTATTTCCCTTTCTGGGGGAATACCCGGTAGATCATCTGGGAACACTTTCGGATACTCATTCTCAATGGACACCGACTCAAGAGTAGGGGTTCCGGAATCCATATCCTGCACCCTAACTAGATGGTACATGCAACCCTTAGAAATCATCCTCCTAGATTTAAGACAAGAGATAAACTGACAGATATGCATATAATTTCCCCCTTCCACTCTAGGATAGGTTCATTCGGAAACTGAAATCTGACTACACGGGTTCTAAAATCAACAAAATCATAACAAGAGTGCAGTCAATCCATACCAAGGATAACATCAAAATCTAACATATCAATCTCTACCAAATCAACAAGAGTAACTCTATGGGATAAGGAAACGAGACACTTTCTATAGACCCTCTTAGCCATAATATAATCACCAATAGGAGTAGAGAAAAAAAATGGATCTAACAACACATCAGGAAGCACATAAAATCTCATAGCCACATATGGCGTCACAAAAGACAAGGTAGAACCGGGGTCAAGTAAAGCATACACATCCAATTGAAAGACTTTTAATATAACGATAACCACATCGGGAGAACCCTCTTGTTCACCATGAGTTTGAAGTGCATAAAACCAATATTGTGTAACACCTCTCAAAATGAAGTAAGATAAAGTAGAGCCTCACATAGGTTTTATGCATTAATAACTTTTTAAAATAATGAATAATAGCCTTAAAGTAGAGCCTCACATAGGTTTTATGCATTAATAACTTTTTAAAATAATGAATAATAGCCTTATAAGTCAGTTTTAAAGAGTTTGGAAGTCAAACGTCAAGGGACGACCAAGACGTTCGAAAACTAGTCTTTTACGTGTTGGTGTGTTCTAGTATGTTGTACATGTTTTTATGTGTTGTTTGGAGTCTAAAATCAGTGGAGGTGACCCTAGTGTCATAATAAATGTTTTTAGGGTCAAAACGTTTGGGTACGACTCCCCGGGACCAGCCTAAGGGTCCCCGAGGAGGACCCCAACCCTTGGCCAAACAAGCTGCAAAGGCAGCTTGCAAGTTGTGCATGGATAAAGTGGCTCCGCGTCACGGACCTACTCCACCTATGACCAAAAAGTGGCTCCGCATCGCGGAGACACTGCGGATTCTACTGTCTTAGAATTTAATTTCTAGAAACTTGCGGGAACACCTCCTCGTCGCAAACTTGATCCCCGATGAAATCTGCAAAAATAGAACTCAAGTTTGGCTTGTTTAAAAGGTCCAAGTAGTTTGGGTACTTTGGGGAATTATTATAAACGGTTATTATACCTATTTTAGTGTATTTTAAGTTGGTTAAAACCCCCCAAAAACCTAGAATTAGACCCCATTCTTTAAATTGACCCTTCCCTCTCAAAAATAGATTCTCTCACAACTCCATTGAAGATCTTGATGATGCTCAAGCTAGAAGATGGGTTTTCAACTGATTTCTTCTTCAATTTCATGGGTCTTCAATAATTAAGGTATGGTAACTCTTGATTCTTGAATAACCTCTCATTCAAGGAGTTCTATCAAAGATTTTCAAAAGTGATTCAAAGAC
>JAJONZ010016696.1:0-41239 GCA_029582445.1 Solanum paucissectum | reverse complement strand
ACATGTGTGAAGGAATGCTCTATCCCTCATTAAATACAACCCATCAAAGTAGCTCAAAGATTCATTAAAGGTGAGAATGTTCTTTCAACCTTAGAATCAACATTAGTGTGTGAGTAGGACTTTCCCATTACATTCATAGTGTTTTCATGAGAAATAGACTTTCAATCAACACAATACATCATCATCATCCTAGACTATTCATGCATCATCAAGTATAAGGGTAAGGGAAGAACAAGATTTCAACAATACCATACTTAACATATTAGTTATAGGAGATTTACCTTCTAAGTGAACCAATAAGTTATACACAACTTTCATTAACATGTACAAACCCTAGCAATTTACCCCTTTCAAGGTCATGAATCATGTCTCACAATTACACCTAAAGATACTACAATAGGCATGAACAAAACAAGATTCAATATCTAAATTCACATAGAAACAATTCATAGTGATCATCTTGCATCAATACATCCATCACAATACTTGAAATAGGGGTCATGGGGGTGTTCATGGGTTCAAGGGGAATTTAAAAATGAAAATCACCATTAAACATCAAATCATCCATAATATAATGTAATTAACATAATATAATCGTTTTTTTGGAAGAACCCATGGTTGGAAAAGAAACCCTAGTTTCTGAACAAGTGACCAATTTCGAAATCAAGAGTTGAAGGGTTTCATGGTGAGAAGTTTTCCATGAATCAAAGTCTCATACCTTAATTGATATTTTCCCACGAAATTGGAGTGAAAATCTTGGATCTTGAACCCTAATCTTGAGCTTCTCCTTTGTTCTTCAATGGAGTATAGAGAGAAAATATTTTAAGAGGGAAGTGGGCTTGATTTTGAGTTAGTGAGTTATGAGAGTTAAAGGACTTGCTTAATACTTAAAATAACTAATTATAATCTTGTTTGAGCATGTTTGAGCACTTTAAAGGTAATGTTAGTTCTTCAAGTGCCAGTGATCAGAAACCATGATTCATATTGCTTCTGTTACATTATTATGTTTAAGCACTATTTTATGTATTTTATGATAAGGGATTTGACTGGATGTGCGGAGAAGTTATAGAGACGTTAAAGGACTTAAATATTGCAGGGAGTTTTGGGGATGACCTGATACGAAGGTTGTACAATATATAGACGCGGTTAAAGGGAAAGGGAAGGAAAGAAAACATTGGCTAGATAAATTGCATTCTTACTGCTTGGTTACTACTTTGGTGAGATATCAAGTAGCTCAAATTGATTAATTAGATACTAATACAAGCCTTACAATTTATTTTATTGTAGATTAGTAATCTGAAGAAAAGGATCTTAAGTCATACTTTTTGAATTGTATAGCAAGGTATATAAAGCTATTCGATTTCCTATTTCTTTGGCATGAATCCAACATTTGTATTACAAAGTAAGCTTTTTAAGTTCTCTTTGTAGCTACTGATGCATAGTGCATCATAAGATATCCAGTTTAGCTAATTAACTCAATCCGACTCTCTAGATCATTAAAGTGAGTACTATAATATGAATTTATTACTAGATGTTCGTGCTTACTCTACCAAGTATTAGAATTCAAGGTTTAAACTTGTTTCATCGTCAAAGTGCTCACCCTTGAGACATATTCCTCTTATATAAATCAAAATGATCCTAGATTACACATGGTACATATGTTTATATGTTGGATATACAATTTACCCCATATCTTGCCAACTTACTTTAATTGTCTACTCCATCATATAAGTCATCTTTTCATATGTTCATATAATCCCTTTATTGGTTATAACTCCCATTGTATTAGACTATAATGTTACCTCACAAGATCCCTACTTGCTCTATTGTACATTTTATATATACTTACTTGGAATATGAATTTGTCCCTAAGTTGAATCTGCCCATGTGTTCCCTTGATTCCACGTCTATGTATACCTTTTATTTGATATTAGTTAGTAAGTATTTGGCTATAATATAGAGTTCAAATCTCTTGGTTGAATGTTAAATGTCTTCACTTGATATGTCCTCCAATTTTAGATGTCAAAATGCTTGCTGAGTCATATCAGCTCCTTAGTATTATGTTGGTGTCACAATTTCTTCCCATGTCATTGTTATTATCTTATGTCCATATTCATATGTCTCCTACTATGTTTTACTGTCACAAAGCTGAATAATACTATGACCATTAAAACAGCAATGTCAAAAGAGTTGTTAACATCAAAAGAACAATCTCAAAGATTAAAGAGACAAGGTAAAATGAATCTATATAATTATGGGTGGATGCTCAAGGGTTAAAATATCTAGCATAGGCCGATCCTAATTCTAGTACATAAGGGTGGCAGCTCATGGGTGGTAATACCAAGCTTGGGTCGATCCCGATTTGTATATCTATGAGGACCTCATCTCAGGGATTAAAATTCCTAGCATGGGTCATCCTATTCTACAACTAATCAGCTAATCATTTGTATCATATACCTTATAAAGATTGTAACGCACAGAAAAGTAAAGAAAAGAATGTAACATACACGATTCCACAAGTATAAGGAAAGGTGGTCTCTAATCCTTATCTATTTGTAATTGGTTTCACTTGAGCTCTCATTTTAAATATGGTTTAATTATGCCTTACATTTCAATACATTCTTTCATACTGACGTCCCTTATTGGGGACGCTGCATTTTATGCTGCAAGTATATGTACTCAACTAGTAGATCTCCCCAATAAGAGCACATGATAATAAGTGGTTGTTGATTTGCTCTAGGTTGATTCAGGGGTTTTCCAAGTCTTTTCTATGTGTATTTTGATAGTTGTACAATCATGGATTCTTGTAAAGGCTTTGTAGACATTGTAAAGCTATCATCTGTAATCATAGTTTTACTTGTCATATATATTGGTTTAGCTAGTCGACAAATGTTGTATATGTAGCTTCTCATTAGTAAATCTATTTGCATAATAGTTCACTTTCTCATCATAGGTCACTTGTAAATCACGTGTTCATACGGTACTTATCCACCTCAACTATGTTTGGGGTGTGACACGTATCCAAGAAAAGAGGCATCACGATGGTCCCAAATGAGAAAGGAGAACTTCTCCCCATGAGGCCATTTACCGGTTGAAAAGTATTCATGGATTATCGAACGCTCAACTCTTGGACCGAGAAAGATCATTTTCCAATGTCGTTTATGTATCAAATGCTTGATAGACTTGCGGGGCGTGGATGGTACTGTTACTTTGATGGCTACTCCATATACAACCAAATCTCTATTGTACTGGAAGACCAAGCTAAAACCACTTCTACATGTCACTACAGGATGTTCGCATTCAAGAGGATGTCGTTATAATTGTTCAATGCTCAAACAACATTTCAACGGTGTATGCTTTCTATTTTGGCTGACATGGTGGAAGATTCGATGAATGTATTCAAATGATTTTTCAGTTGTAGGTGATTCATTTGAGACATGTTTGGCTCATCTTGGGCAGGTCCTTCAAAGGAGTATGGAAACCAACTTGGTCCTTAATTGGGAAAAATGCAATTTCATGGTTAAGGAAGGCATAGTCCTAGGTCACAAAGTGTCATAGAAGGGATTGGAGGTTGAAAAGGAAAAGATCGGAGTTATTGTAAAGCTGCCACAACCTATATATGTTAAAGGCATTCAGAGTTTTTAGGGCATGCAGGGTTCTATAGAAGATTTATCAAAGATTGCACATGCATTGTGTAAGCTATTTGAGAAAGAGGCGAAATTTCTTTTTGATGATGCTTGCTCAAAGGATTTTGAGTGTTTGAAGGAAAAGCTAATCTCTACCCCGGTGATCATTAGCCCGGATTTGTCAGAAACATTTGAGGTAATGTGTGATGCTTGTGGTACCGCTTTAGGAGTCGTGTTAGGGGAAAAGACTAACAAGATCTTTCATCATATCTGTTATGGAATTACAACGCTAAATGGAACACAACATAACTACATTGTTACTGAACAAGAGTTGTTAGCTATAGTTTATGCATATGAGAAGTTCATGGCATACTTTTTGGGTACTAAAGTGACAGATCATACTGATCATGGCATTACGGTATATAATGGCAAAGAAAGATGCTAAGCCAAGGTTGATTAGGTGGGTCTTGTTATTGCAAGAGTTTTATTTTGAATTAAAAGATCGAAAGGGGTGTGAAAATCAAGTGGCAGATCATTTATCACAGTTAGAAACCAATGTGACCAACCCCAAAGAAAGGGATGTTCTGGCTAAATTCGAAGACGAAATAGTGATGAGGCTTACCCAAAGCAACATCCTTAATTGGTATGCTGATCTTGCTTACCATATGGTATGTGGAATTATGATGGAAGATTCAAACTCCTATCAGCGGAAGCGGTTCTTGTTTGATGTAAAGAAATACTTCTGGGATGAACCATATCTTTTTTGAGAATGTGCAGACCATATCATTCTTCGATGCATATCGGAAGAAGAAGTTAATTTCATTCTTAATGCGGTTCACACATCACCTATCGGTGGACATCACAGTAGGGTACGGACAGCAGCAAAAGTGCTTCAAAGTTGTTACTACTGGCCATCTTTATACTGAGACACACATGAATTTGTGAAACAATGCACCCCTTATCAAAAACAAGGTGGGGTATCACGAAAGCATGAATTGCCTCTCAATCCTATCTTAGAAGTGGAGTTGTTTGATGTTTGGGGTATAGATTTCATGGGGACGTTTGTGTAACACCCGGAAAATTAATAGGTGAAACTAGAGCCTAAGGTTTGAGTCTTGAAGTTTTATGCATAATTTGGAGTTGTAAAATAGCGCAAAAATATTGACGAACTGTAAGTTCAAGTGAGGGTTCAAGGAAGGTAAATGACTCAAAAATTTGACTAAGTATAAGTTCAAGTGAGGGTTCAAGGAAGGTAAATGACCCAAAAATTTGACTAAGTATAAGTTCAAGTGAGGGTCCAAGGAAGGTAAATGACCCAAAAAAATTCCTAAGTATAGGTTCAAGAGAGGGTTCAAGGAAGGTGAAAGGCATCACTTCCCTTACAAGCTCTCTTGAAGTTTGCTTTAGTTTTTTTAAGCCAAGTCCACTTGGGCAAGGGGTATTTTTGTAAATATTATTTTTAAGTCCAAATTTTAAATGGGTATATTTTATATTAATTTTCAATAAATATATAAGGTATTTTTAGTCATTAAACACCCAATCAAAATCATTATCATAAAGACCCAAATCAAAATCAAAAGTTCATCTTCCTCACAACATTTGTCTCTCTAAAAACCCAAGAAGAAGAAGAGTAAAATTAAATCTTGGGCTGCAATAAATCAAGGGTTTTACAACAAATTCTTCAAGGATTCATCATCAAGGTATGGTAGTTTTCATATTTGGGTAGATTCCACCCAAAGATCCCCTGCAAAACTTGATTTCAAAACTTCCAATTTTCCCCAATTTCAAGGGTTTTGTTCGAAATTCATGGGTTCCTTTTAAAAATGATTTCAATGGTAAAATTATGTTGGGTTATGATTGAATTGATTATTTATGGTTGAATTGTATTGGGTTATAATTGAGTTGATGATTTATGATTGAATTTTGATGAAATTCCCCCAAGAACTCATGGATCCCCTCTATTGCTAAATTATGATCTTATTGTGGGTTAACTGATTTTAGAAGCATGTAAATGGGTCTTTTATGAATTAATTCAATAAATAATTTAAATGGTTGAATTATGTTGGGTTATGATTGAATTGATGATTTATGGTTGAATTTTGGTGAAATTCCCCCAAGAACTCATGGATCCCCTCTATTGCTAAAATTGTGGTCTTACTTGAATTAATTGATTTTAGAAGCATTTATATCGGTCTTGTATGAATTAATTGAATTGTGTTATTACCCATATCTAATTTAGAAATTCTAGATGTTGGGTTGAATGTGATTCATGATTTTTGATGGGTAAATTATGAGAATTTGTACATGAACATGAGAATTATGCATGTGCTTCAAGAATTACTTTGATAATGAAAATTCTATGACTATGGTGTAATTGTGGTATTGATTGGAAAGGTCATTCTCCCGTATAACCTTACACATTATTATGCATGAAGTAATTATGTTTATATTGATTTAGTTTATATGATGCCATGTGATTATAATTGATTAAGAATTAAACATGTGGTTGGATTATCTTGAGAATTTGGTATACATGATGATCATGTGAGGTATTGCTTGAGAGTAAGGCTTGTAGCATTAAGATGACTTCTTGGGATTTAAGGGGTAAAAGTTAATTTGAATAAACTAAGGATGTTAAGGCTTTAAGAAGGAAGCTATTATGTATGTTGAATTTTATATGACATTATTGTGGAAGGACTTCACCCACATGACCTATAATATGTGTACATGAGTTTATAAATGAAATGAATGATTTACTTGAATCGTGATATTCTCCTTATCTAATGTAGTAATTCTAGATGTTTGGGTTGAGTTTGATTCATATCCCTTGAAGGGCAAATTATGAGGGTTTGTACATGTTGATAAGAATTGTGTATGAGCTTGTGACTCACTTAGAAAGTGAAGATACTATGATTATGAGATTATGTGCATGTTTTGTGAACACTTTGAGAGTGAAGTGTCTATGATGATAATATTGTTGTTGTGTCATTGAAAGGACAATCACACACACACCCCATGCATGAACATCACTATGATGTGACTAAGGTATTGTTGAAAGGTTAATTCTCATATAACCTTTACACATGACTATGGATGAAATGTACATGACTATGATAATGTTGTTATGTTTAATGAAAGACTATTCTCATGAACACACTATGAATATGATGTGAAAGGTTTACTCACATATGGATGATTCTAAGGTTGAAAGGAAATTCTCACCTAATTGAATCTATGAGCTATTTTATAAGTTTTGAAGAATGAAGGGTAAGATACTCCTTCACACATGAAAATATGACTAAAGACTAAATATGTAAAATTTTGGAAATTATGCTTAGCACTGGGTAGATATGAAAAGTAAGGTAAAGGCCCTCCTGTCAATGCAATAGGCCGGGTCATCCAAAGGAGTCTCAAGATATGGAAGCTCTCCCATTAATGTAATAGGTGGGGTTTGTAAAAGCAATGTCCTTATCCTATAACTATGTGCCCACATAGGTCTTTAGCTAGTGGATCCACTTAAAATCTAATACATGTAGTTCTACCTAAGGCAAGTAGGACACCTCTTTTCGGTGTGGAATAGACACCGGATTCCATGTAGCTCACATTGTCTATGTCGGTTAGGTTATTTCCCTCCACGAACAAGAAAAAGAACATGATTTATGTACTATGGTTCCTCGATGGGTTATACTTAGTATGAATGGGGGTATGGGACTTCATTCATTCATTGCACAAGTAGGCTTTGAGAGTGGGAATGGTATGTATCTCTTATGAAATGATGATTATGAGTTAATGCATGCTTGATATGAAATATGAACATGAACATGAACTATACTTATGACTTCTTAAGGAGTTATACTTAGTGTGAGTGAGGGTATGGAACTTCACTTATGCATTGCACAAGTAGGCTTCGAAAGGGGTTATGGTGTGGTTTCCTTATTCTATGAATATATATATATGACTTTATGCATGTATGATATGGATTGTTGCTAAGAGTGGCTTTCCGTGTTATAAGCTATGAACATGAATGTTTCCTTGTCTATGATTATTGACTATGGATGAGATCAAAGCATGATAAGTATGGGCATAATGGCCTAAAATTGGTACTTAGTGTAGATAGGATTATGGGATCCTATCTATGCATTGCACAAGTATAACCTAGGGTTACTTATGTGATGGTTCTATTATGATGAGATGATCTTGGTATTTAATTATGTATGTGAACTATGTCTTATGATGCTTGGTGTATGCATTATGTTGGAGACTATGTTTGTGATTATGTTGATATCCTTTATGCTATGATGAATGGTACATGAGTTGTCTTGTGGGTTTCATTCCCCAACTATTTCAAAGATGATTTTTCAAAATTGGCATATAGCACGGTTTCAACTAAAATGTCCCTTTTAGCATGGTTTAAGGATTTCTATGCATAGCTATCATACTTTGTACATTTTTGTGCTAACCTATATTTCTTCTACATTTTTCACAAAGTGTAGGGTTTGGAGACTTGAGTTCTATTCTTGGAAGATGGGTTTCTAAGGAGCAAGGATTTGAAGATTTGGCGAGTCCTCATAGCTTCGAGGACAAACCCACTCTCGTCTTTAGGTCTTTCCTTTATGTTTTAGACTTTTGTAAGGGTCGTATCCCTAAGATTGTATTCAAGTGTTATAGATGGTTTGAGACATAGTGTTGTAGACTCCCATTTATTGTTTTTATAAGAGACTTCGATTGTAAAGAAAAGTTTTAATTTCTGCACTTTTCCCTATGTTCTTATGTTATGATATGCTGTGAGGTTTTTCGGAGACTTGTACGTTGTGTCACATCTAGGGGGTAGCCTTTGGTCGTGATAGTTTGTGAGTTCTTTCGGCCACAAGTATATTTTGTGGTAGTTGATTACGTGTCTAACTGGGTCGAAGTTGTAGCCTTGCCCAACAATTAGGGCATAAATATGGTGCAATTCTTAAAACGATATATTTTTGCACGATTTGGCGCCCCACAAGCTATCATTAGTGATGAGGGCTTTCACTTTTGCAACCGGATGTTTGCCTCGTTGTTAAGTAAATATGGGATGAAACATAAAGTTACAACTCCTTACCATCCACAAACAAGTGGTAAGGAGCTGCATCCAATTAGGCGATGTGTCGAAGGGTTCAACGCTCTCCATATTAGTTCACCGAATGGCCACATAGTGAAGATTCCTCATAACCCTATTTTGTTCGTTTAGTGATTTATTTTCTCATTTTTTTTATATTAGTTTATGTTCGTTCATTTTTACATTGAGGAAAATGTTGGATGTTTTTGGTGTGGTGAAGACTTGTTAGGAATAACACCTTTAGGGGTGTTTGAATAAAGATGTTCTCTTGCATTTTCGAGTGTCGGTTGTGGTCAAAACTGATGACTTGAATAGTGATCTTAATTGAACGATGTGTATGTGCGGCTAGATAAGGCAAACTAAGTTACGTAGACAATATGTGAACTTTTTGCACCTTGTTGTGATTATTTGATTGTTGATCAATTC
Source organism: Solanum paucissectum (assembly GCA_029582445.1). Taxonomy (NCBI): domain Eukaryota; kingdom Viridiplantae; phylum Streptophyta; class Magnoliopsida; order Solanales; family Solanaceae; genus Solanum; species Solanum paucissectum. The sequence goes on along the minus strand of JAJONZ010016696.1, from coordinate 32,098 downwards.
TCCTGTGATGAACATTGCACGCTAGCTAGAAAGTGTGTAGTCTTGTTTGATAATTGTATCGAATGCCTTGTGTGGTTAGGTTATCTCAAATATTATGCTTGATGACATCTAAAAGTTGCCCCGTTGGTCCGATTGATTGAGGGAATCAAGAAATTGAAATTATCTTAGGCAAAAAATTTGAAGACTGAACCAAATTGATGACGTACCTCTTTATGGCCAACCTTGTGAGAAGTGTGAACCTTGCCTGGCAGTTTTTGAGCATATCCTTTTCGTTTGAAGAAAGCTGAATAACTTTGACCACTTTATCCCATCACCCATAACCTTCATGAAGTATTGTTTCGTTTGAATAGCCAACTTAGGCCAAAAGCCTAAGTAGGAGGTGTGGTGAAAAAAAAGGAAAGTCAAGAAGTGTGAAAAATTTTCCCTTTCATGGAGTGCTTTGAGAAAGATGGAACCCCTCCCTTTAAAAAATAAAAAGTAGTGTTGTGAAATAAAGTGTGTGAAAGCAGTACAAGAAATGGGGTATCAGGTGATTCATGTTTAGTTAAATAATGGGGTGGATTATGAACATGTTTGAATGTGAAATAGAAGGAGAAAAAGTGATTTTCAGACCATACTTCATGAAGGTAGAAGCCACTAAACCTAAATGACCATACCTTTACACTCAGCTCCATTACATGCCTCAAAAATACCTCTGTTACCTTGAGTGAGCTGATACGAATGTTAATTGGAAAATAAGGTCAAACCCATTGCTAAAGTCATACGTGTGTTCATCTCTGTTAGTATGAGGGTTGTATGTGATTCCTGAACCTTAAATTGTTGTAAACTTTTGTGAGAATATAGAATCATCTTTGGTGTGAGGGCATTTTAATACCTTCGTTATGCTTGAACTTGCATTTGAAGCAAGAATTGTGAGTTTTAGTACACTTGATAATGGTGAGTCACAATTTCAAACTTTGAGTGCACAATTGATTATTGTATGTGTAGTTTAAACTTTTTGTGTGCATTTATGTTGAGTCTTAAGCAGCACTATTTGTAGACATCGTTGTTGAACCGATTGATCCTAAGTTTTACTTGAGGACAAGCCAAAGTTTATGTTGGGGGTGTTGATGAGTCTGAGATTTCAACTGATTTAGGGCTTGGTTTTCAAAGTTTAAGTATCCTCAATGCCTGATTTATGCTCTAAACTACTATTGATGTATTGATTTGTAGCTAGGAAAACAAAAGAGAAATGAAAGACCAACAAAGCTGAAGATCGCCAACTTTACTCGGCGATCCGTTGAGTGGCCTCTTCATCAGTCAAAAGTTAGAGCATGCCACTCTTGAGATGAGAGAAATTGGATGAAAGACATTCCCTATTGGTGAAGAGGGGTTACTCCGCTGATGTTTACAGGATGAACAATAAGAATGCAAGTAGATTGGAGATCCATAGGAGAAAATGGCTCATCGTGGAACCCATTGGCAACCCTGACATAGACCGCCTAAAGTCACAGTGCGCGGTAGATGAAGACTCAAGATAAGAATGAGATGGGTAGGAGAAATTGGCAACTCACCGACCTGTTGGCGAAGCGCGACTTACCTCATCAATTTACGCCTAAGACCAAATTTTGAAAGGGTATAAATTGATTTTTTGAAAGGGGAGAAGGCATCCAAACATCGTGAAAACTCATACTTAGAACGAAAACATTGTTCTTGTTTAGTTTTGAAGCATTTTTAAAGTAGATTTCGAATCTGATTTTGTAATAGAAGCTACATTGAATTATTTTATGGGTTTGAAGATCAATACCCATCCATGGAAAATGTAATAGGTATTGAATTCATACTTTTTTATGATTAATATCTAAAACCCTCATACTTGGGGGTGTGAATATGTGACTAATTTTCTTATTAAACTGATGGGTGTTAGGGATTATTGATCTTATTTCTATTTTGAAGTGGGTTTGATATATAGCTGGTGTTAAATTGATGAATTGGCATGTTTATTTTAATTTTACTTAGTGTTTTATGCTTGCTTGAGATAGAGGTGTAAAACCAAGGTTATAAATTGGCATTTGTAGTAATTGAGTTGTTGTGGGTTCAGCTCGATAGAGTGAATTCTAAGCTCAATTCTACCTATCTAGCTCGAGAGAGTATATAAAATGAGGTTTTGGGTTGTTTATAGTGTTAAGCTTGTTGAGGTTCGAGAGAACTCACCTGAATCATAATAGTTGTTCAAGAGAAAGCTATTACATCTAAGGTCCAGCCTACCCGCTATGATCTAGAAACCGTTAGTAATTACCAAGCATCCATTTAGCGAAATTGATAGTTAGTCGGTCATGCCCCTGAGTATCACTTAAATACTTGATTCCCCCTGTTGTTAGTGATCGATTTAGTTTCTACTTGACAATCAATTCATGTATCTGACATTTATGTCACCCCTTCGATTTATTTAAGCATTTTCGATAATTTCCATTCCTACATCCAATTAAATTATATTTACAACTTCCTAATTGAATTCAAACTTTTATCGCTCCCTGTGGGTTCGACCCCAACTCACTTGTTGGGTTTTATACTAGATTACGATCGTCTACACCTAGTACCAGATGAGGTGTAGTTGAGCGTTAACCAGTAGTCGCTGAGGCGGTTGTAGCAACCCGAGTTAGGGGTAGAGGAAGGGCTTTAGCTAGAGGTGGTGCTCGTGAAGTAGCATCGGTTAGAGGTCGTGCATGTGGGACGGAACTAGCCCGAGGTAGAGCTAAAGATACTTCTCTTATACAATAGGTCGAGCTCTTTGAAGATCAAATTCTGTCTGAGTTTAGAGCTCCATTGTTTCAGGAGTCTTTGTTGAGGATGCTTTGTGTGTTAGAGAACCTTTCTCAAGAGGCACATACCCCAAGTCAGTAGGCCACACCAGGTGTTCATTTTTAAGTGGGTCAGCCACCGCTGGTTCCTCCACTGTTGTTGGTGCACAAATTGCTCCTGAGGTTATCCTTACAACTGCTGATCAGCACTATTATGAGAGGTTTCAACAGATGAAACCATCCTAGTTTGAGGGTTGTAAGGTCAAGGACAATCACGAGTTCTTGACTTTGTGCCATGAGATGCTTGATATTGTGGATGCTCGTAGTGTTCTGCTTTTTGCCCTCTGCTTTGTGGTCGCGCTAGAGATTGGTGAAGGACTCTTTTAGGTCTAGATCAGTTGGATTTCCTGTGGCGGAGTGAGATGTGTTTGCTAGTTCTTTCAAAGACAGCTTCATTCTGTTGAGCATGAGAGACTAGAGTTTTCTTATATTTGAGAGCTTGGTTCAGAGCAGATTGTTTGTGAACGAGTATGAGCCCCTTTTTTGTGAGCTTTCTAGGCATACTACGGATATTTTGCCAGATGAGGCCGACAGAGTTTGCAGGTTTGTGAGAGGATTGGCTTTCTCAGATATATCTTATGTCGTTAGGGAAACTACAAAGGAGGATTCCATCCAGTCTATTGTGTGCACCCCCAAGGAGGTAGAGTTGATGACCTTAGAGGAGTTTGGGGAGCCCAAGAGGGCTCTTTCTTCTAGTCAGTTTTTTGGTGCCTCATCTAGAACCAGAGGCTCACATAGAGGTAATGATTCCTTCCACCGTTCTGGGCCGGTTCATGCTTCTATCCTAGTAGCTAAGATTGGACCGTCAGCCCGATGATCAATGGTTCTGGCTAAGGTCTCCATGGTACTTTATCTTGTTCGCAACATTTTTTATCTGTGACGAGATCTTGCTTTATTTATGGGGATCCAGGACATATGATGTGTCAGTATCCTACATACACTCATTCAGGATCGAAGCATCCTTTTTCAGTTGCTCTAGGTAAGGATTCAGCGCCTTCAACCAGAGGTCAAGGCAGAGTTCAGTCCGGTAGAGGTTGAAAGACTACAGGTAAGGGTACTCAAGCTCTACAGGGTGGAGGAAGAGGTTCTACACACACTGTCGGTGACTAATTTTGCCAGTGTTATGCTTTTACAGGGATGCCTATGGCTAAGACATATCATGTTGTGATCATATATATAATTTACAAAGTTATAATTCCCTAATTGAGTTAGGGTTTTCTTTAATGTCGTGGGTTCTCTTAAATATTGATGTATTGGATTGTTTTATGATCTATCAAGCATGAGTCGATGTAATCACATGATTTAACGATGAATCCACATGAACCTATGTTTAACCCATGTTTTCAAGATATTGATGATTGTAAGTGGGTTTTGGACTATGGAAGGTGAATTATGGAATTATTCATTCTTTTATGAAATTGATGTAAATATTTTAAGGATTCTTTGAGAGTGAAGTATCCATGATGTTGTTATTGTTGTGTTGCTGAAAGGATTTCTCATATACACATGAAAACGTGATTGTGAAAGGTTTCCTTACATAATAAGGGTTCTTAGGGTTGAAAGGTCTTCTCATATAAAATGAACCAATGTTATTCTAATGTTGAGGCAAGTGGTGATTACTGATTATCTCTAATTGAAAGACAAGAGGTGATTACCTATGTCACATGATGTAAGGACAAGAGGTGATTACCCATGTCCTTTAAGAACTAAGATGAATATGATTAAGAACTATTTCATGGAAGTTAAGATTAGAATCGAGTTGACAAGTGGTGATTACCCGTGTTTCATAAACTATGTGCCAACATAGGATTGTTGAGATAGACATTAGCTAGTGGATCCACATAAGCCATGAACAATCCTATGTTGGCACATAGTTCAGGGTCCATACCTTGGCAAGTAGGAAACCCTTTTTTGGTGTCAGAGACACCAGATTCCATGTTGATAGCTCACATGGTCTTATATGTTGGTTAGTCTACTTCCCACAAGCAAGTTATTATGAACTAAGGTTACTTCAAGGAAGTATCTCATACATGTTTAAGATGATTATTTTGTGCATTGACCATGTTTTATGACTCATGTGTTCTAACTCTTTGTCTCATGTTTTTGCCTAGTCATTGGATCTCGTGAAGGTATCCCTTTTTAGCATTTTTTCATATGTTTTCATGAGTAGGTATCATACTTGGTACATGTTTGTACTAAATCATACTATTGCCTACATTCCTCCCAATTATGATAGTCAGGGTTTCTTGTTTCGTGGCTAAAGTCATTTAAGGAGATTCTGAGCTTTTGTGAGTCCTCATGCTTCGAGGATCGGACATTTATTGTTTTCAGTCTTTCTTGACTTTCAGTTTTGGAACATGATGTACGAGATATGCTCGGATTCATTCTTATGTACTAGATGGCTTTGAGATGATGTTTAGACTTCCGCTTTTTTATATAAAACTTTGATATATTGAAACTGTCTTTTTAATCACTTTATTCTACTATCTTTTATGATGAAATCTAAGTGGCTTGTATGTGGCCTCTCGGGGTCTTATACTCCATGTTATGCCTATGGGCTACCTTGGGTCGTGAAAAACTTTGTATCATAGCACAAGGTTTAGAATGGTCCTAGGAAGTCTAATAAGCCACATCGAGTAGAGTTTTGTTCATGAGTGTGAAGCGCGCTATATTTATGAATGAGAGGCTACTAGATGTTTGGGAAACTCCACTTCTTTCATTACACTAAAGTCGTGCGATAAAACTTTACTCTATAAGGTCTCTCTCCTAATCCTTATTTTATGCTCTACATGATATGGCTACTCTGAGAGCTCATGTAAGAAGGAATGCGGGAGAGAATATGGAATGAGAAGCTCCTCTTCAGGTTCCTCAAGCTTCGGTCGACCCTTTCGCTGAGCAAGTGTCTAATGTAGAGTTTAGGGGTGCTTTTCAAGTATTGGCTCAAGGCGCTACGGTCCAAGACAATAGGGAGATTGTAGTTCCCATGAACCCAAATGTGGGTACGGAGATATCTAGAGTGAGTGACTTCACTAGAATTAATCCCCCCCTGAGTTTCATGGTTATAAGGTTGAGGAAGACCCTTAAGAGTTCATTGAAGAGGTTTACGAGGTGTTGATGATCATGGGAGTGAAGCTGGTAGAAAAGGTGGAATTGGCCTCTTATCAACATAAGGGTGTTGTTCAAATATTGTTTAACCAAAGGAAAGAATAAAGACCGGAAGATGCGGGTCCTCTCGATGGGGAAAAGTTCAAAGTTGCTTTCCTTGATAAGTTTTTTCCCCTTGAAATGAGGGAGGTAAAGGTACTTGAATTCATCAACCTTCGTCAAGGAAATATGATTGTGAAGGAATATGCTTTGAAGTTCACACAACTATCTTGATATGCCCCCACCATGGTTGCGGATGCTAGGGCAAGGATGAGTAAATTCGTTTCAAGAGTGTCTGAAATGGTTGTTAAAGAATGTCATACCGCCATGCTCATAAGTGACATGGAAATTTCTCGCCTCATGATTCATGCTCAACAAATCAAAGAGGAGAAACTTAAGGAAAAGTCTAGGGAGGCAAACAGGGCTAAAATGGGTGATGGTAATTTCTCACATCAAGGTCTAATGGAAAAGGTCATTCTATGTTCCGACAAATCTTTTTCATTCAAGGTTACTCCAATGCTCCTTCTAAGTTCAACAAAGATAGGGTGTCTAAGCCTAAGCCTCAAGAAGGGAATGGTAGTGGATCTTCATTGCCTAGTTGTGCTAAATGTTGAAAGACGCATGAGGGCTAGTGACTAGTGGGTTCAAATGCTTATTTTGGTTGTTGTACGATGGACCACAATATAAGATATTGTCCTTCAGTTGCTAAGAACGATTGAGATAATCGTCGAAGGGCTCAACCTAATCCTTCATCCGGTCCTAGTAAAAGTCAATAGCAAAAAATATTTTATGAACTTTACACTCGTGGGGAACAAGAAGGTTCTCTCAATGTAGCTACCGGTATGTTGAAAGTCTTCCATCTTTATGATTATGCTTTACTTAACCACGGTGCTACTTTGTCTTTTGTGACGTCATATGCGGCTATGAGGTTTGATATTCTTCCAGATGTGTTGCTAGATCAATTTTCTGTCTCTATCCCCATTGGTGATTCTTTTGTGGCTAAGAGGATCTATAGAAAATGTCGTATTTCCTTGTACCATAGAGTTCCTCTAGTTGATCCAGTAGATCTTGAAATGCTAGATTTTGATGTTAACCTTTGTATGGATCGGTTAGATTCAAATTATGCTTCTACTGATTGTAGAACTTGTGCAGTCAAGTTTTAATTTCTGAATGAGCCTTTCCTAGAGTTGAAAGGGGGAAATTCTATGCCTAAGGTTCAGTTTGTCTCGTGTCTTAAATATAGAAAGATGATTCCTAAGGGTTGCATATACCATCTAGTTAGGGTGAGGGATGTAGATTCCAAAACCCCTACTCTCGAGTAGACACCCGTGGTTAATGAATTTTTCAAAGTATTTCAATATGATTTACCCGGTATTCCTCCTGAAAGGGAAATAAACTTCGGTATTGACCTTCTCCCAGATACGCAACCTATCTTTATTCCTCCTTACCGAATGTCCCCGGCAAAACATACGGAATTAAAGGAGAAATTGAAAGATTTGTTTAATAAGGGTTTCGTCCGACCAAGTATCTCTCTATGGGGTGCTCCATTTTTGTTTGTTAGAAAGAAAGGTAGTTCACTCCGTATGTGTATCGACTACTAGCAATTGAATAAGGTTACCGTTAAAAATAAGTATCCTCTCCCAAGAATAAGGTTACCGTTAAAAATAAGTATCCTCTCTAAGATGGACCTCCGGTCGGGTTATCACCAATTGAATGTGAAAGAGGATGACATTCCAAAGAAGGATTTTCGGACTCGGTATGGCTATTATGATTTTTGGTAATTTCGTTTGGTTTGACTAATGCTCCGGCGACATTTATGGATTTGATGAATATGGTGTTTAGACAATAGCTTGGCATGTTTTTGATTGTGTTCATTGATGATATATTTATTTATTCGAGAAGTGAGAATGACCACATTAATCATTTGAGGATTGTGTTGCAAGTTATGATTTTTTCCGTTAAAGATGAGGGCAAAATAGAGCCAAAAGGTTGATGTCGAGGATATTTTAGGCCCAAAAGGTAGAATAAGGGTAATTTTGTACCATTTCATACAATTGAGGAGTATTTTAGGCCCTTTTCCATTGTTTAAACTGAACTTTGAGGAAGTAAAGAGGAGTTTGAGAAAAGATATAAGGGAACTAAGTATTTCCCAAATGTTTCATTTTTACATGAAGAAAAAGAGTAGATATTTTTTAGAAAAGTTAAAAGAGTTTTCAAAAAGATTAAGTATAGAGCAGTTATATCTGAAAGAGGCCCTTTTGTGAGGAATTATCTCATGCTAGAATGTATTTTTACATCGAGAAAAGAGAAATCTTGTTTTCTAAATGAGCAATGAGTTTCAGATATATTTCATAGGAGTTACCTCTTTTAAGAGGATAGTTTAAATAATTATCTCAAACATAAAAAGAGTATGTTCTTATACCTTTGAGCAAAAGTCTATATTATTGGGAGTACTATTGACAACTAAAATAGGGGAGAGTTTAGATAACTCACACCCCTCATAAACCATATTTTGCAACATACTTTTTAGATGAATCCTTAGTACCTTTGGGCAGAGATTAATGGATGCACTCAGTTGAGGTGTCATATATCCCAGCACGATACAGGACAATTCTTGCAGCATGGAGAAGACGTTGTATTATCACGCAGTTCATAGTGATGGTTATTCGTTAGAGAATCTCCCACTAAAGTTAAAAGTGTATTTTTATATATCACTTATTATGTTAAATTTAAGAGATGGGAAAGTATCGTGTAAATTTAAATTATTGCATTCCTTCAATTCATTACATTCAGTTTAGTTTATGCCATATCTTTTGCAGTCCTTTCATTCTGTCATTTTGTCTTGGCTATATTACATACTCGTGCATTCAATGTACTAATATCATTTGACCTGCATCTTTTATAATGCAGATATAGGTGTTCAGGATCATCATCGTGCGCTTCGTTGAGATCATTTGACACTCTAGTTAGCTTTTGGTAAGCCTCATTGCATTGTGGAGAACTCCCATTTTCCTTTCAGTTTAGTCATTTCAGAGTTGATGAGTCTCTCAATATGTTTCTTTCTGTTTCAAGGTCTTGAAAACTATTACATATACTTTATTTAGTATTTCCAGACATTTAATTGAGTTGAGTTTAATTGAGATTATTCAGTTTAAATATGCATTTAAAGTTTCCTATTTGCTTGAGTAAGTCTTATGCTATGTAGTCAGAAAGTCCAAGGGTTCATTTGGTGACTAACAATCTCAAGTGTCGGCCACATCCAATTTGTAGGCTCGGTGTATGACAAGTCTCGTCCATTTAGAGATTTCTGAAGATATGAGTGGCTTGATTACTTTTATTGAGGCTCCTTCTTCCCTATTTGAGAAGATTCATGAGCGTCGATTTGATGACAAGAAACTATGTCTCATTCAAGACAAGGTGATGAGAGGGGAAGCCAATGAGGTTGTGGATTAGATTCAGTATTTGTGTGCATAAGGTGGGTGAGTTGATAAGACTTATTGTTGGTGATTCCCGTTGTTACCGATATTCCATCGATCCGGGTGCAGCGAAGATGTATCATGACTTAAGCGACCGTTGCACATTTTTTTCAAGGTGTTTGACTTCTCAACATGTCAAGTGTGAGCACTAACGGCCTGAAGGTATATCTAAGAGGATGTCTATTCCTCCATAGAAGTGGGAGAGGAAAACTATGGACTTTATTGTGGGACTACCCACCACCATGGGTGGTTATGACTCTTTTTGGATAGTTGTTGATATGTTGGCCAAGTCCACCCATTTTATCCTAGTTCAAGTGAGTATACGACAGAAAAGTTGGTCAAGCTTTACATTAGTCAGATGTGAGATTCCATGGAGTCCCAATTTATATTGTTCCTGATTGAGGTTCATTGATCACTTCCCATATTTGGAAGGCATTGCAGCTTTTATGGGGGTATTGGTTAGATATCAGTACATCCATCCACCGTCAAAAAGATGGTCAGTCTGAGTGGATGATTCAGGTGTTAGAGGACATACTTCGAGTTTATGTGATTGATTTTGGTGCTAGATGGGATCAATATTCCAATGGACCTTTTAGAGGCGTTGTGTGGCAATCGGTGTAGATCTCTAATCTGATGGTTTGATTCAGCTAAGATAGATTTGTTTCATACAGAATTTTTTAGAGATTCTATGGAGAAAGCTTGTATGATCCAGGCTAGACTGTGGATAGCCCAGAGTTGACAAAAGAGTTATGTGGATCAGAGAGTTTGAGCCCTAGCGTTCAATGAAGGTGAGCATGTTTTGCTCTAAGTCTCACTCATGAAGGGTGTGATGAGGTTCAGAATAAAGGAAAAGCTTCGCCTAAGATTTAATAGACCCTTTGAGATTTTGATCCGAGTTGAAGAGGTGGCGTATAAGTTGGCATTGTCACCTCGTTTGTCAGTTATTCATGTCGTGTTTCATCTCCTCATGCTTCGAAAATACGTGTTGAATGAGTCCCATGTACTTTCTCTTTGATTCAGTTGAGTTGGGTCTAGAATTATCTTTTGAGGAAGAGCCTAGAGCCATCTTTGATAGGCAGGTCAAGAAGTTTAAGACCAAAGATGTCACTTGAGTGAAGGTGTAGTGGAAGCATCATTCAGTTGGTGAGGTGACTTGGAGACAAAGTCATATATAATTCCAGATATCCACGACTTTTTTAAGCTTCAAGTACTTTCTTTTGACTTATCTTTAAGGATGAACATTGTTTTTAGTGGTGGATAATGTAATGACCTAGTCAGTCATTTTTTCTCATAGAAATTACTGTTTTGCACTCCCAAGTTGACCCCGAGTCATTTTTTAATGAGTTTGAAAAGCTGGTTTTAAACTTTAAGTTAAAAGTTGAGAATTTGGTAAGTTTTTAGTTGAAAGGCTAAGTTGTTAAGAAAGTATTTTTCGGAGTCTTTTGGAGTTTTGAGTATCGGAATGAAATTCTCTCGATTCCATCAGTCTCGAAATGTGAAACTTATCTGTGAGAGTCGTAGGTTTTCATTTCCGAGTGTTTTTGAGGATTTGAGGTACCAAGTTATGAAATTGTAGAAATTTAGCCTTTGGATTGACTTTGGTCAGCCTTCAGAGATCGGATGCTCGGATCTGGATTCTGAGAGCTCAGTTGGATTTGGGGAATGATTTTAGGTCTAGGTGAGGTCTTGGCTAATTTTTGAGAGGTTCAGATTATATTTTAGCCCTGTTAGGGGTTGAGTTAGTTTATTGTGGTTTTCATTGAGTTTGAGTCAAGGAGACCTCAGATTTGTGTCTTGAAGGTTCCATTGAAGCCGAAAAGTTGAATAAGATCAAGTTGCATATGTTGTTTTTCTTTACGGGGTTCCAAATGAATCCCGCATGTCCTTTCGATGATTTTGAGTTTGGCTAATTTTTTATTCTAGTGCAAGGCCATTTTCTATATCGCGATCGCGAGACTCTCTCATTTGGGTACATCGCGATCGTGTGACCCTGGATCGCGATCACGATGAGCATCTATGACCTGGATAGAATGTTTTCTAAAATCAGCGTTTCAACCACATTTAACCATTTTTTTAGTTTTGGATGCTTAGGGAGGTTATTTGAACCACATTTTCTAGTAAATCTTTTGTGTAACGGTTCTTAACTCTAAATCATCAATTACCCATTACTATTGAATTTATGAGTTTAAATCAAGATTTTGGGTTGAGAAATTGGGAGTTCGTCATGAACAAGAGTTTTAAAGTAAAACTCAGTTATGAACTGAATTTTAAGTCAATTTTTTTAATTGATTTTCCCTAATGAGTTCCTAAACCTTGAGTAATGTTTTCAAGTATTGTTTTCTTGTTTCAAACCTTATTTTTGGAGTTGGGTTTCGTGTTCAATAATCCACCTTTCAAGGGAATTGATGTGGGTATTGTTATTTTGAGAAATTTATTGTGAATACTTGCTTATTTATAGATTGTGTGGTGTCAGAAGTGATTTGGAAGGGAAAACTCAACGATTGGAGTGATCGTTGATTGATTTAAGGGAACTGACTTCCTAAAAGTTGCATTCTAGATGACCTCGTATGCTTCCTTTGTTGATTTTATGTTTGGAGTAGTGGGAATGGCGTATTTGAAAAAGAAAGATAAGGAAATCCAATTAGAGATAAGTTTTCCATGAGCATCACGGCATAGGTAAAAGGGAATGAGGAGGCAATCTCCCCCATCTTGTTCTCTTCTTCTCCTTGAGTGAGATGAATTGAGGGTTAGTAACCTTCCAAATTATCCACTTGTTATTTATAAATGAATAAAAAGGGGTAGAAATGAAAAAGGCTATGTGTTGAACATGATGATGTGAATTGCCTTAATATAACCCTTAATGATTGATTCATGAAATTCTTGAAAGCATGAATGTGGATTTGAATTGTGCAAATTGTTATCTTTTCTATGAGGTTTTATTTTGCTTGTGTGCATTGAAATTGAACACCATGATGAGACAAGCAATGAGTTATTATGCCGAGGTATTTACTAGCGAGTGTTGTGATGCCCTTTGACGGTGAGTGTTGTTATGTCGAGATCTTTGCGAGTGTAACACCTCAGACATCGATCAGTTTTGAGTTTTGGGTCAACGTCAATCTACCATATCTTTTAGCATATAAAGAGTTAGGTGGCACCTCACAAATCAAATCAAAGGTCTCTGAGTCCTCTTTCTAACGCCGTAGAGTTTGTTAAATTTTATATTCCGAGTAAACATTTATGGTTGTTTGAGTGAAGCCTCTCCATTTAAGATATTCCACTCGTTTTAGGAAAGGTTATATAGTATTTTCCTTTTCATCACTTGTCTTAACACTTTTGTTCTGACACAATTAAGGGTGTAATCAGATCCTAAAATACCCATTCACACTCAAAACACTTAGGATTTCTAGAACAAAGTTTCAAGAAGAGGAAAAGAGGGTTTACAAGAGTTCAGTCAATGGTTGAGGAATTTCTCCAAGAACAATCATTGTTTGAAGGTATGTGAGGTTTCCCATAGTGATGCACTTGTTCGTCCGCACACCAATCATGTAATTCTTCCATTAATTCATCCATGAAATTCTCTATGTAAAGATTCTAGAAGAATTCTTGAGTTTTAGACCCATTCTTTAACAATGGAGGTTTTGAGTTTTTGAGGTGAGGGTATTGCGAATGAGTGATATTTCTTGATAAAATTTGTGTGAGGTTTCAATTAAATTTGTTGGGTTCGGGAATCAAAGAGAGTTTCGAAGAAACCAATCGATTCTAGATTATTTAGGACCCGAGATTGAACAAGAAAATTTGTTGGGTTTCTAGGTTCGGGTTGGGGCTATGCGCCCCTATAGCACTAGGAGCGTTGGCGCCCTGCGCCAGCAGTGCACCCCAAAGTACTCCCAGTACGTTTGGGGCTGGCGCGACACGCCACTGATGCGCCAAGGTCTCTTGCCCTTTTTCTTCGCTATTCTTCGTCTCGTATGTTATCCTTTGAATCGTGTTTTCTCTCTTTTCTTGATATAACTCCTAACGTGTTCATTAATCCTTAAGAGATCCTACATATCCTAATCACATCTCTTAATTTACATTTTAAATTAAAGTAAAGTTAAGAGGAAAGTTCAAGAGGTCCCTTTAAGTCATTTTGAGAAGTCTTTTGCAATAAACTATTGACTAGAACTAAGTCTTGAGTAATGAGTATGAGAACAAGAAGAATTATGTTCATGAGTCTATATTCTTATTGAAATTCTTGAGTTGAGTCGTTCATGTTCATAATTCCGCATAAACCTTATGAATTGACTATTCTTAAGATGAGAAGTATCGTTCAATTCAAAGTTCTTGAGTTTCGAGTATTGAGTTTCTAAATTGTTATTGAGATCCTTGAGTATATCCCTTCAAGTCTATTTATTCAGCATGAACCCTATTTTGAATTATAAGTCTTGAGAGTCTTTGAAAGACAATCAATGTGTTTTAAACTGAGTTTTGAGGAAACTATTAAAGAGATAGTTTTGAGTAAAGTTTAAGGGAACTAAGTATTCCCAAATTTGTCATATTTACATTGAGAAAAGAGAAACTTTGATTTCTAAAAAGAGTTTATGAGTTCAAAGATATTTTAGAGAAGTTACCCCTTTTAAGAGGATAGTTTGAGCAATTATCTCAAAGCATAGAAACGGTATGTTTTAATAAATTCAGCATAAATTTATATTGATTATTTTTGGAGCAGTATCGAGAACTAAATGGGTTAGAGTCTTTTACAACTCAGAAGTCCCATAAAACTATGTAGAAAGCGAAGGATAGGATAGCATTGATTCTTCATTTGACTCCTCCCTGCCTCTCAGAATGCCTATTAGATTGAACCATAGTCACGATATCATCCTATACCCCAGTAACGTATAGGATGGCCTTTACAACATGGGCGAAACATTGTATCATTGCTAGACTCATGGTAATGGTTGTCGGTTAGATAAACTCCCCACAAATAAGGTTTATTATTTTCATTTTGCTTTCATTATATATCTTATAGTAAATCTTTAATGGTTTTCACTTCATATTCATATATTGATGCATTTATGTTTCTTTCAGTCATTCAAGTCAATTAATTGTTTACTATAACCTTATCATTTACAAGTACAATCAATGTACTGACGTCATTGGACCTTCATCATTTTATTATGCAGATACATCTTCTCAAGATCATCAACACACATTTCGTTGAGATCACTTTTCACTCGCAAATAGTTTTAGTGATGCCTCCTTGCTTCAGGGAGACTCCATTTTCATTCATCTTAGTAGTATTAGTATGAAGACTAAGAGGTAAAAATTGACTACTTGTCATGATATTCTAGTTAACGAGTGCTTCTTAATTTATCTAGTATAGTAAGCGAGCAATCATATTGATATCCATGTTTAGTAATAGACACTAAGCTTTAATTTGAGATGGGGGCCGTGATCAAAAGAAATGTAATATGAGGGTGATGATGTTAGTTCTGGACCTGATCTAGTAGACTTGACATAGAGTAGGTGAGGAATTGAAATGTTAGTTGCAATGAATATGTGTGGTACACGTATGAGATTCTAACTTTTAGATAAGAGCAGTGAAGTGTGACTAAGTCACTAGATTAACAAGAGTATTAACAGGTCTACCCGAGATCGTATGCAGTTAGATGAAGTTTTAATTTAGTTTATTATTTCATGTATGCCTAGACAACATATTTGAGTTGTCAATGTCGAGTAGGCTGATGTAAGCAGTTTTTATCACCCTTAAGAGTTTGGTCGAAAGGATTTTATATAGGCAATGGCGAGCCTCTTAAATAAAGTTCAATGTTTCCTCTATTTATCTTGATATGAACATAGAAGGATGTTATTTGCTAGGCCAAGAAGGAGAGGTCAGATTATTAACTATCAGATTAAGGTGCAATATAAACCAATGAGAAGAGGTTAAGAGAAGAATCTTAGAAAGAGGTCTTAGAAGGAGTCTTAGTACCTGCTTATGGAGAGTTCAATAGCCATGATATAAGCCTTTCACGAGTATTGGAGTAAAGGGAATGTAGACCAGTTTATGGATGATGTAGCCCGACCACAAGTTGTTCAAGAATAGTAGCGTTAAGTTTCTCAACCCTTGGACTTAGGATTTACTATATTTACTATCGAAAAAATTATAGGAATAATTTGTTATTTCTTTCCTCTACGATTCATATCCCTCAACTTTTAGCTTTATAACTAAGGGGAGATGATAAGATGAGAAACCAAGTCAAGTGTTTAGAATGATATAGTAGGGTCTTCAGAAAGAGTTAAATTGATGTATCAATTCATCCATAATCTTGCGTATTCTTCAAGCTTAGTTGTTACAACATCGTGTTGATATTCCTAATATCAGGATTGTGTCTTTTACCTATGCGCATACACTTCAGAGAGGCTTACATCTATGTTCAGTATCAACAACGAGGAGCAAAGACTTTAACCCATTGGTCTCAATCATACTCCGTAAAGTTATGGATATCAGCCTCAAGATATGAACTTATTCATATAAGCACTCATGTCTCATCGCAAATTCATGATTTGATCATAATGGCTAGCAAATTTATGTTATGTCACGCATATTCTTATGTAGAACTCTCGAATGAATCGGTCTTATGATCTTTCATCTAAGGTACTTTCAGTGACCCTTTTAGTTAGAGAAGGGTTGGGATGATAGTAGTTGAGTGATGATAGAAAGAGAAGGTTGATGTTTCTTATGTTGGTAGCAATAGGGTTCTTGTCCATCTAAGGTTTTAAATATGGAGGAAGTAGGAGATAAGGTTTTATGATGAGTAATAAATCAGCTCCTGGTAATAATGCATAAAGTTCAGTTGGTAGAAGTGACGAGAGAATCAAGAAATCTTATAAGGATTGGTTAGTAGGAGTCCATGGAGTGGTTATAGTACTATGCCTGAATGTGGTTTTTGTAGAATGTGGATTAATGTATGATGCATTAGGTAGTTCTTGATTAACACTCGAGGTTGGTTGAATGTGGTGGTAAAGAGTAATATTCTTGGAATGAGATTTCCTATAGAGGTATAGAACCCGAATCTAGTGATTTAGGGTACAATAATCACCTCATGTTAAGTACTTTGTGATATTGAGTTAGGCTTGAATATAGTAAGATCATACAGTTAGACTTAGCCCTTTGTATGAGCAGTCATATACCCTTGTGGGAGCTATGAGTTGCCACCAATAAGGTGTGGTAACAAGAAAGAAGAGCATAGTTGAGAAGTGTTTAAAAGCCTCACACCTATCAATCATATCACTCAAGGCATAATATTCATATTCATACTTCGTACTTATATATCTTTGACTTATGTCAAACAGCTTCGGGTAGAGCGTTACTATGTTCAAATTCATATTATTTTTTACTTATGTGCTATAAACAGTTCTAAGCTCATAGTATGATTCAGTTCCGCTTATGTTAATAGGAAAGTTCAGAAGTAAGAAAGATAGTAAGAGTAACTCCTTCCCTTGCATTTCTCATGCCATCCATCATTTGAGGACGAATGTTGCAAAGGAAGAGATATTGTAACATCTCAGACTTCGATCAGTTTTGAGTTTTGGATCAACTTGAATCGACAATATCTTTTAGGACATAAAGAATTAGGTGGCCCATGACCAATCAAATTAAAGGTTTCTGAGTCCTCTTTCCAACGCCGCTAAATTTGTAAATTTTTAGCTCCAAGTAAAAAGTTATGGCTGTGTGAGTGAAGCCTCTCCATTTAAGGTATTCCACTCTTTTAGGAAAGGGTATTTTAGTCATTTCATTTTCCTCAGTTGTCTTAACACTTTTTTTCCTGACCAAATTAAGGATTTAATCAGATCCTAAAATACCCATTGACGCTCAAAACACTTGGGGTTTTTAGAACGAATTTTCAAGAAAAAGAAAAGAGGGTATTCAAGCGTTCATTCAAGAGTTGAGGAATTTCGCCAAGAACAATCGTTCTTTCCAGGTATAGGACATTTACCATAGTGATGGACTTATTCTTCCTCATGCCAATCATGTAGTTCTTCCATTAATTCATCCATGAAATCATTTAGGTAAAGATTCTTGAAGAGTTCTTGAGTTTTAGCCTCATTCTTTTACAATGGAGGTTTTAAGTTCTTGAGGTGAGGGTCTTGCGAATGAGTGATGTTTCTTGATAGAACTTGAGTGAGATTTCAATGAAATTGTGTTGGGTTTGTGAATCAAAGAGAGTTTATAATAAACCAATCAATTCTAGATGAGTTAGGACCCGAAATTGAACAAGAAAATTCGTCAGATTTTTGTATTTGGGATGGGGCAATTCGCCCCCATAATGCCAGGGTCCCCTTCCCTTTTTCTTCTCCATTTTTCGTCCCATATGTGTTCCTTTTAATCATTTATCGGTCTCTTCTTGATATTAACTCCTAAAGTATTTATTAATCCTTGAGAGATCCTACATATCCTAATCAAATCTTTTAATTTACATTTCAAATTAAAGTAAAGTTAGGAGAAACGATCAAGAGGTCCTTTTTAAGTAATTTTGAGAAGTCTTTTTCAATTAACTATAGACTTGGACTAAGTCTTCAGTAAATGAGTATGAGGATGAGAAGAGTTGTATTCATGATTCTATATTATTACTGAGATCCTTGACTTGAGTCGTTAATGTCCATAATTCCACATGAATCCTATGGATTGAGTTTTCTTAAGATGAGAAGTATTGTTGAGTTCCGAGTTTTTGAGTTGTTGAGTTGTTGAGTTGTTGAGTTTTGAGTATTGAGTTTCTATATTGTTACTGAGATTCTTGAGTTGATTCGTTCATGTTTATTTTTTCAGCATGATCCCTATTTTGAGTTATAAGTCTTGAGAGTCTTTCAAAGCTATTCATTGTGTTTTAAACTGAGTTTTGAGAAAAAGTTTAAAGAGATAGTTTTGAGTAAAGTTTAAGGGAACTAAGTATCCCCAAATGTATCATATTTACATTGAGAAAAAAGAAACTTTAATTTCTAAAAAGAGTGTATGAGCTCAAAGATATTTCAGAGAAGTTGCCTCTTTTAAGAGGATACTTTGAGCAATTATCTTAAGACAAAGAAATATTATATTTTAATACATTGAGCATAAAGTTATATTGATTATTTTGGGAGTAGTATCGAGCACCAAATTTGGTTAGAGACTTTTATAACTCGGAAGTCCCATAAAACTACGTAGTCAACGTAGCATAGGATAGCATTGATTCTTCATGCGACTTCTCACAGCCTTTAAGATGGACTATTAGATGGATTCATAGTCACAATATCATCCTATACCCCAACAAAGTATAGGTGGCCCTTGTAACTTGGGCAAAACGTTGTATCATTTATAGGCTCATGGTAATAGTTGTAAGTTAGAAAAAGTCCCCCCAAGTAAAGTATATTTTTTTCATATTGCTTTCATTATATATTTTATTGTTAAGCTTAAATTGTTTTCACTTCATATTCATGTGTTGATCTAATTATGTTGTTTTCAGTCATTCAAGCTAAGCTAGTTAATAATTTACTCTAACCTTATCACTTACCAGTACATTCAATGTGCTGATGTCATTCGAGCTCCACCATTTTATGATGCAGATAGAGGTGCTCAGGATCATCATCGGGCATTTCATTAATAACACTATTCAGTCGCAGATAGTTTTAGTGAGGCCTCCTAGCTTCCAAGAGACTCCCTTTTCATTCAGCTTAGTAGTATTGGAGATGTCGTGGGTCTTTTCTCGACATCTATCTTATCTTGTTAGAGGCTTCATATATAGACACAATTAGATGCTTCCATTGTTTTTCTTAGGGTGTTTTATTTAATTTATGACTCATGTTAAGTATTTATAAGACTGTGTTTGAAGACTTTCTGAATTTTCTAAGTGTTGACTTATTTTAAGATTTCGTGTATTGTTTAGTGTCATTTAAGTCTAGAAAGGCCAAGGGTTCTCTTGGGGATTAGAATTGGTTCTTGAGTGCCAGCTAAATCCAAGGTGTAGGCTCGAGTTGTGACAGCGAGTGAGTGTTATCATACCGAGGTCTTTGAAGGCGAATGTTATTATGTCAAGGTCTTTACCGGTGAGTGTTTTATGATGAGGTCTTTGCCGATGAATGTTAAAGGCGATGGGAAATTATTCCGGCTAGTGATGATCATTGTGACTTGATATAATTGATGCTTATGTGTTATTTACTTCTGAATTGTAATTGATGTGCTTGTTATGTGTGACAGAGCTACTTATTATTGGGATTTACTTATTTGATTTGTTAATTGTTGAATTGTGAATATTGGGCCTCTAAGCCATGTATTGTAGAATTGCTAGGTTTGGCTGATTTTTTGTGCAGGTTGTAGTTTGAGGAGGTTCGATTGTGGTATAAAGGGGTATTCGATTTGTAGCTAGTTCTTTTGTTTAGTAGGTTCCTTGTTGGGTACTGTGTTGTAGGTACTCGCACATTGCTTCTACACTTGTGTAGGTGCCAAACTTGTACCCGTGTGAACTCTTTCTTCTTCCATTGATCTTGAGGATCATCAAGGACATGAAGAGGTAGTTGTTTGACATTTGTCCAGCCCTCTTTTTACTTTCCTTACACTTTGTTCTATTTGAGAAACAAAGGTTTATATTTATTTTTTAATTCTGCACTTATGTATTTAGTGGCTTGTACAGGTGACAACCAGATTTTTGGGGTTTTAAAAGAAGAATAAGTTGTCCGCCTTATCTTGTTCTCATTTTTACTATTTTCCTCTTACCTTTCATTCTCGTTGGGTTGAGGCTGACTTGTATTGTTGGGAAAAGACAAGTATCATCACGTCCATTTTTAAGTTGTGACATAAATAGTTAAGATTATTTTGTTTTCTCAACATTTGAATATATAAATTTTGTCTTTGCTTAAAAAATAAGAAACATCAAATTCTAATAGAACACTAAATTTATCTAATATTATATTAATAAAACATTTTTGAATTTTAAATGACAATTGGTAATTGTGATAACAAGCACGACTTACTTTGTTGTTGTTGGCAGAGCCAGAGCCAAGAGTTTGAGAATTCTAAATTTTCTTTAAAAAAAGAGAGGAGGGTTCGAATCCATAACGATAGTATGAAAATCATTTCCATGGTCTATTTCTTATTATTGAACCACCAATCATTTTGTTGGGTTCACAAGTTAATATACATATATAATTATTTAATTTTTAAGTACAAATATAGGGTCTACCTAAAAGCTTAGAGTTGGCATAGGAGTTATGTTGATCGTAGGCGGCAGCTTTTGAAGTTTTCAGTGGGTGATGGAGTCTTTCTCTGTGTGCCACCCATGAAGGGCGTGATGAGATTCAAGAGGAGGGGCAATATTAACCCTAGGTATATTGAGCCTTTTTAAATCCTTCAGACAATTGGTGAGGTTGTGTATGAGTAGGCTCTACATCTAGCATTCACAACTATCCACCCAGTTTTCAATTTTTCAATGTTGCGCCGATATGTTTTTGATGGGTCTCATATCCATTAGTATAATGTCATAGAGTTAGATGACCTCTTGACTTTTTTGGAGGAGCCAATTTTCATTCTAGACAAAGACATGTACGTTTCCGTTTGAGAGTCATCCCTATGGTTAAGGTTTGTTGGAGGCATCTTCCTGTTGAAAAGGCAACTTGGGAGACGTAGCATAATATGTGGGAGCAATTCCCTGGCTTGTTTGAGCCTTGAGGTACTTTTTTGCTCTAACTATTATGGACGAAAGTCCTTTTTTGTAGTGGATGTTATAGTGACCTCTAGGCCATTTATGTTCATTTGCCACATGTTCATCATTTAGAGAATTCATGTAGGGACCCCAAGTAATTTATGACTCGCTTGGTCTGACAATTCAGCCACCAGGTCATTTGTTTTGTTTTTGTGTGAGTTTTAGTGTTTTAGAGGCTTTTTAAACTTGAATGGTCAGCTTTGACCAAAAGTGCAAAAATATAGCCTCAGAATCCAATTATGACGATTCTATCCACTTTAGAAGGGTCATTTTAGGGCAATAACATTATAGACAAGACTCCTGAGGCTTTAAGTATTAGTCTCTGTAATTAGGCATTTCAAGTTAAAGCCTAAGACTTTAGTCAACATTTTGAGTAAACAAAATTGTATGAGAATTTCATGAGCGTGGTTCACTCTGAAATGTGTAGTTTGGTCTAGAACGACCCTTTATTTGGATCTCAAGGCTCTCGGGCTAATTACAATCCCCTAGTGGATTTTTGCTTTAAATATTGTTTGAGGGTGGGACCTACTTCTTTCCTAGATGACCTCGTATGGGAATTTTGTCTACTTCGTTGTATTCCGTATATCAAATTTTGTAGGGTTGCATATCTCATTTGTGTGCACGTGATTCTGAATGAATTCAGAACGCCCGTCAGAGATTTAGAACTTGTCAAACCAGTTGATATGCATAAACTGGTGCAGGCCATTTTTGGCCTTCGTGATTGCGAGCTGAGGATTCCGATCGTGGAGACCACTGGGCCTGGCCACCCCGTTCATATGGTCCTGTCCCCACTTGCGACCCTTTCGAGTTTGCAGGGACCCAATTGCGTCTGTGGGACTTGGACTTCCCTTGCCTTCACGTCAACGAGATTTCCTTCGCATTCCCAATTGTTCACTTCTTAGTAGGCAATGATCTTGGGCCTTGGCCTCTGCGATTGTGGTGAAGTGATTCCTCTAGTCTTTTTGAATAAGACTTAGACGTGAGCATCCCTAGCTTCAAGAATTGAAATTGAGTTTTCTCCCTCATGTTAGTTCAAATTTGAGTATATTGGTAGTCCCACGTGTCAGGAACTGTTGGGAATTTCTTGCTGAGTGACTGTATATTATTGGTGAACCTCCATTCGAGGTGAATTTTTCATCAAAATTGTTTTCTCAACTTATGGTTTTAGGAATTTTTTTGCTTTCTTGCATGTTTTTGTTGTTTGCTATTTCTGGCCTCGAATTATGTTCAATCTTGGAACACAAGTTCAAGCATAGTATAAGACCTCTTAAAGGGGTCAATTCCAGAAATTCCAGCGCGGATCCCACAATTCCTGTTTGACTCCAAAATTAATTAGTTTCTTTTTTATGTGATTTTGGAGTCAAAATGATCGTACTCACGTTGTGATCCTAATTTGGATAGAGTGGAAGCGTTCAAAGGGTGTTCCAAAAGGAAAATATTCGACATAGTTATTTGAAGCGTGAGTAGTTAGCCTATAGGTAGGCAATGACTTCCTTCAAATAAAATTGAGCCTGAATGCACGAATTCATGATTATTAGTGTGAATTTTGGGCCGGTACCTATATTTTCTTACTTCTCTTCATAGATAACATGTTTTAAGACTGCTCACCTCTGTTGTTTCAGGTGTAGTACCATGCTAGTAGGGGTTTTATGTGTGTTGTCACATATTGTTTTGAATGACTTGCGTTGTTATTTGTTATTTGAAGCATGTTTGGCCTTAGTCTAGGATAAACTAGTGTTGCCTTAGACTCACGATCCTTGTAACCTCTTTATCATCTTTGACGTAGTTTTTGATGGACTAGATATCAGTAGACTGGAATAGCAGACCTAAGTGTGACAGTATGAGCCTTAGTTTAGGTGTTAACATAGCTTTGTAGACCTTCTTCCTTCCCTCCCTATATTTGTGGCTCTGATGTGTTACGAGACGATCGTCTTTTCGTGATAACTTGAGATTGGTTTGTTCTAAGCTTGGAGCCTCTTGTGGATGCTTGTGGGGGGACGTCGTTCCACAAGGAATTTCAAAACCTCTTTGGAGTGGACAAGCCTCTTTTCACTCTTACTAGCGAGGCTGGGAGTTGAATGGTCACTATGATTATTTCCGGTTTGAGGCAGATGTTTACGGTTTGAGGCCTTTATATCTAGTTTAAGGCTGATGTTGATGGTTTTAGTCTATTATTCCCAGTACGAGCCTGATGGTTTACGGCTTGAGGCTGTCACCTCTAGTTAGAGTTCATCACTTGAGGTTCAAGGCTCAAAGTACATTTATTGGAGCTAGATTGAGGCACTTCACTCTTGTACTCATAGTTATTCGGTGTACCTGTCAAGCTTATAGGGTCAGTTCGAGATTTATTTTAACTTGAGCACAAGTGTACCTACTGGGCTTATGGGGTCAAATTAGATTTAGTTTAGTTGTACTTAGATTTACTTTCGGTTTGCTCGTGTGGTTTCTTTCATATAACCTTTGACCTCTACTTGTGTCTGGATTCTATCTTTTCAAAATGTTTTTACCTTTCTTGCTTGGTTGGCCAATGATGTCGATTGACTACCTTTGTTTTAGTACTTATGCTACACACCACATTTGTTTTGTGATGCAAGTCTTAGTACAAGTTACCATTGAGGATCGTTCGTGCTATCTTCTGTAGCTTACACATTGATATAGTTGATGAGGGTTAGCACTTGGCATCCTAGATTAGCTTGTCTCCTTTGATATATATATTTAGCTAGTCTTTTTCCCTTGAGACGACTTATTGTGGTCCACTTTTGAGACTTGTATTTGTTCATATTAGACAGCTTTGTACTAGTAACTTTTAGGTTTTGGGTGGTTTCTCATATATATAGTTTTTGGTTTCCTTCCATTTCTATCTTATCTTTATTGCTAGTTTTATTTATGTCTATTTCTACCCTTGTACTCATTACATGTCGTTCTGAGTACGGGTTGGGTTGTGTCATCATGACTCAGGACACTGGGTCATGACAAGTCTTTTGTCCTATTATAAATTATTTTTGTTTGTTTTTCTCATCTACAGTGTTTGTCTTATCATTAATTTCTTTTGTTCTTTCTCATTTATTATTTTTATTTTCTCTTTTATTCTTTTCTTGTTTATTATGTTTATTTATTCTTTTCTCGCTTATTTTTTATTTTTTATTTTATCTGTTATTGGAGATACCACTTGGTAATATTTTTACAATTTCAGTTTTTTTTGTTAGTTTATCTTCTTTTTAATTTTGTTCTCTCTTTCTATATTTTTATTGTTTAAGAAAATAAAATTAATTAGTTTTGTTCTTTCCTTATTTACTCTATTTATTTTCTCTTTTATTCTTTTGCTAATATATTATTTTTATTCTTTTTGCTAATATATTATTTTTATTCTTTTTGCATATTATTATTTATGCGAGATATCATTTCATAACATTTATATTATTTCTTTTTTTTCTTTTTTTTTTATTAGTTTATCTTCTTCTTCTGATTCTCTTTCTATATTTTTACCTTTTTTATAAACAAAATTACTTTTTGTTCAACAGTTTTGTTCTTTTCTCATTTGTTATTATTTTATTTTCTCTTTTATTATTTCTCTTTTTTTCATTTTTTATTTTTTTATTAGATATATCATTTGGTAGTAGTTTTGTTATTTTTTTATTTGTTCATATTTGTGTTTTTTGTCCTTTTTCTGTTTTTTTGTTAGTTTAAGAAAAACAAATTCTCATTTTTCTATTTTTTCTTTCTAAAAATAAAAACAAATAAAAAAAAAAAAAAAAACTATTAACTAATTACATCTAGATTTAAAAAAAATAAATTTGACTACAATAATAAATTAATAAAAAAAAACATAATTATGTGATTTTAGATTATAAACTACATTTGACATTCAGTGGGTTTTTCTTTAAAAAAATATAATATTGAATTATGTTAATGGGGCACAACTTCAATTTAGATTGACAGAATTTGCTCTTGTTACTGGAATGCGATGTAACGCTAATAAAACAAGGTCACGATTCAAAATCACAAATAGTGATATCACCTATGTCCTCAACCGATGGTTAAACCAACCCAATAAGCTAACCGATTCAAGTTGAAATGTGGAAAAGTAAGTAGTAAGAAATATCTCAAATACTAAGTCTTTTATTATAAATTGCGGTAAACCACCCCAAGATTTAGCTTTGTAAGTACACGAGCTTTTAGAAGATGCTACAAGTCTGAAATTATATTACAAGTCTATACATAAAAAATATTCTATCATAATAACATAATAACCCAATAAATAGAGATAAATGAAGTGTAGGTTGCAGAATATTCAACGTGCTCACCACAATTCCAAGACTATTAAAACTTAGATTCAAAACCTCCATTGGGGCACTCATACTAGAAATCTAATCTGCACCACAAAAGAGTGCAGTAACCATAATATGAGAATGAAACCACGTGTACCCAGTATGTATCTTAGACCGATAACAAACAAGTAGCGAAATGAGTATATAAGAAAATTCTTCTTTTATTTAAAAGATTATGTTACACTTATCAGCCAAGTTCCATCAAATAGGAATAATCAAATGCCACAAAATAGGAAAGTAGTTAGTTAATATTTTATTTTTTTCTATTTGTTTTGTTTCTTTTTAAAATAAAATTATAAAAAGACAGAAAAAATCAAAAGATCGTAAACTAACAAAAAAAAAGGAAAAATGCCCAGAAAACAAAGAATAAGAAATAATCAAATAACAAAAATAATGGTATCTCTAATAGAGGATGAAATGAAAAAAAGAATAAAAGAGAAAAGCATATATCATATATTTCTATTCTACAGAAGAGTGAAGTTGTGGACGACCAAGGGCAAATTTATCAATTCATAAAGATTCTACAAACAAGAAATAACAAAAATACAACCAAATGGTATCTCTATCTAATAGAGGATGAAATGAAAAAAAAAATGAGAAAATCATATATCATATATTTCTATTATATAGAAGAGCGAAGTTGAGGACGACCAATGACAAATTTGTCAATTCATTAAGATTATACAATGTTTGTTTTTATGTTATGACATCAAAAAAGTTGTAATAGATTTATAATGACAAAAGCATCAAATATCTTTTTCTAAATGCCATGTGTATCCTAATAATGTGACATTTATTATGGACCCACATTTTCAAACACACTTTTTTTCTTTTTTTTATAATGTAAAATTTTCATCAAACCAAAAATATCTATTAAGCAAATGTAGAATAAATTTTTATTTTTACAACATACTAATGATTTTTATGTCTAAAGGTAATTCTAAATTAATGATTTGTTAAGACCTAGAAAGTTGATTTACGTGATGTTTTTTTAAAATTGTTATAATTAGATATTACAACCTATATGGTTAATTGACGTGATCACTTATTTTAAGTAATATTGATCTATATTATAAAGTAAAGAACTTCTTATTATGAGGACATATAAGAATATTCATACCAATTTTTCATCATACATCAAATTTCTAAATTTTCATAATAAATTAAATTACATATTAAAATAAATAAATAAATTTATAGTGTGAAATTTCTTTACACTAATATGTATACGAGACATAAATATATTTAAATATATAATTTGTACTCCATTTTTCATAAGTAATTTTCAACTATAAATAAATTATCTCTTATAATTTTCATGTTATTTCATTATGACAATTAACATATGACAATCTCTATAAATCAAAATAGTTCTTATCTCCTTAAAATACATTACGTAATTTACTTTTATTTATATATACTATATTAGGCATGGAAGATTATTCATTTTTTAATTGAAAATATTTAAAATATGTAGAATTTATGTAAAATAAGATTCAAATGTTTATTATTTTATCATCAGTTATTGTCATTTAGTTAAAACCAGTTATAAACAACATTACTAAGTTACTAAAATTTCTATCACGTAAATTGTGTTATGCTTTTTTATTCTCTTCATATATTGTTTCAACATGGATGTAGATTCCCTTGAAGTTCTCTTTGTTTTTAAATGTTTTATTGATTTTTTCCCAGAAAAAGCCCAAAATAGTCCCTTATTTTTGGGTTAGGACTCAAAAACATCTTTGATTTTTCATAAGAACCACTAATAGTCCCCTGTGTTTATTATATTAGTGCATTTTTTTGTTTTCCCAAAAATTTTTCATATTTTTTAATATTGATTTTGTCCACAATTTTATGTATGTAATATTCAATCGTCTTTTTATATATTTAACAAAAAATAATAGCTCCATGTGAGAGAAATTGAGAAGAAGAACACCTTGTTCTATTAAGTAGAAATATAATTGCAGCTAAACTAATAACAACTTAACATATGTCGTTGCAAGAAATTAATTTTTTACTGTTACATGTGAAAATTATGTGATGAACTTCTTGATTTTAGCTACAATACATTTCTACTAAAGAACACAAGATGTTCCACTTCACACCTTCTCTAATGAAGTTATTATTTCTACTAATTATATAAAAAGACGGTTGAACATATCATACATAAATTGTAGAAAAAATCAAGGAAAAAGGGTTTAAAAATGCCCTTAAACTATTTAAAAGGAACAAAAATGTCATCCGTTTATAGTTTGGCTCAAAAAAACCCTTACTCAATACTTTGGTCCATAAATGTCCCCATAGTTACAAAATGGGTCAAAAATGCACTTTTCCGAATAAATATATATTTTTTGGATTTTTAAACACATCTTCTTCCTAATTAAAATATTATTAAAGAACATTATTCTTGTTTTATTTCTTCTAAAATCACTTTAACATATAAAAATATAGGAAATATTTTTTTTTCTTAATCTCATTTTATCAATTAAAATAGAATAACTCCATGTACCCCTCCGACAAATAATATTTATCATATATATAAGATCATAGTATATCCATCATTAATTTATATTTATATTACGATAAAAAATAAGAAATATTTTCATGTTTTATTTTTTTCTGAATTGAAGATAAACATTTGCTAATTTTTTTTAAAAAAACATTATTAGAAAAAAAATGTGTTAGAAAGAAAATAATAATATATTTTTTTGGAAAATGAGAATTTTCGACCCATTAAATAATAATAAAGGCATTTTTGGACCAAAGAATTGATGGCAAGGGCATTTTTTGACCAAACTACAAATGGAGGACATTTTTGTTCCTTTCGCATAGTTTAAGGGCATTTTTGAACCAAAATATTGATGGTAAGGGCATTTTTGAGCCAAACTATAAATGGGAGATATTTTTGTTCCTTTCACATAGTTTAAGGGAATTTTTGACCATTTTCCCTAAAATCAATGTTGAAAAATAGACAAAAAAAACTTGGGGAGGATTAAAAGTGCAGTAATATTGCAAATATGAGGTACTATTACCACTCCATATGAAAAATCAAGAATGACTTTGAGTCCTAACCCAAAGATACGGGACTGGTTTTGGCAATTTTTATTTTTTTTGTACTATATAAGATATGAAGTATAGCATAGTCTTCTTTATCCTCATCTTTTGTTATTTCCTCCATTTCAATTTAATATGACACCATTTGACTTGACACAAAGTTTATGAAAGAAATAATTTTAAAAAAAATTGCGGTCTAAATATTTCTTGACCATTTGTATGACTATTAATTATTTAATCGAAAAAGGTCCTACAATACAGTTGAACTATTGGATATGGTACAAAACTACCCTCCATCAACCTATTAGCTCCCAAATACCCCTGACATCCACCTATTGGCTCCCAAAAACCCCTGACATCCACTTACTGGCTCCCACCAAATACCCTTCAATCCACCTTTGGGCCCAATACTCACCACTTTTATAGTGGATGACCATTAAAATATTTTTTTAAATATATGGCGACCGGCGACCATCTATTGGTTACAATTTAATTACTTCAATTAATTTACAAACTCACCCATTACTAATTATACCCGACCCAAATTGTCTGCACTTGACTCAAGTTAACTATACCCAACCCAAATTAAATACACCCGCCCCAAAATACATTTACCCCATTGATTTAAATAAATACACCCTTCATTCTCAACATTTCACTTTCTTTTCCAACATTACTTCCTAGTATATTCGTGTACAGTGTCAAAAAACATTGTCTTACACTCATGTATCACCATAAAAATTATGAGTAGTTTGGTGATCTTTTATGGTGATACACATGTATTTAGGTAGTGTTTTTTCGAGATTGTAGGCGAATATATCGGGGTAGAAGGTTGGAAGATGAAGTGAAATGTTGAGAATGAAGGGTGTATTTTTTTTAATAGGTGGAGTAAATGTAATATGGGATGTATGTAATTAATTAATTTGAGTTGGATGTAGTTAATTTGGGTTGGGTATAAATATTAATGGATGAGCTTGTAAATTAAATTAAGTTATTAAATTGTATCTAATAGATGACCGCCACATACTTAAAAGAATTATTTAATTGATAATCTGTTATAAAAGTGGTCAATATTGAATCTAAAAATGGATTACATCGGTATTTGAGAGCCAATATGTGTAAGACAGGAGTATTTGGGAGACAATAGGTAGATGAAGGGAAGTTTTGTACCATTTCCAATAGATCAAGGGTATTGTAGGTCCTTTTCCGTAGATTAACACTAAAATATTTTGTATTATAAAAAGGTGACATTGTATTTGCAATGTATAAAGGAAATTTTTCCACATTAATTGAGTCTAAAAAAGTATGTAAGAAAAAATAATATGGTCCGTTTTGATTTTTATCAAAAAGGTGTTAAGGATCGTACATAACAAAGCTTGCAAATACAAATACATTACGAAAAATAATGAAAGCTTGCAAATACAAATAATTTTCAAATACATTACGAAAAATACAAATTTTATTAGTTATTTGATTCAATGTATGTGTTATACATAATATTAAAATAAGTATGAGAGCTATACTTTTAAATTTTAGTTATGGAAACTTAAAAAACTTATAAGTTTTATTTAATTTAGTTGAAATAGAAAAAAATAAATTATTATAAAGTGCAATTCATTCTATATCATGTTTTAAAATATTCATGAATCTCCTTATACGACAGACTGTCCTTTACTCCAATACTTTCAGTAGGCACCATAATTTCAGGATCACCCAAGTAATTCTTAACATAGAAATATGAAACCTTAGATGGACTGCTGCCAACTCGAATGGTAGCTCCAACTCATAAGCTACATTACCAACCCTATTGGATATCTTGTAAGGACCAATATATCGTGGAATGAGCTTTTCTTTCATACCAAACCTAATAACACCCTTCATAGGTGAAACTTTAAGATATACCCAATCATCAACCTCAAACTACAGATATCTTCCTCTAACATCAATATATGATTTCTGACGACTGTGCGCTATTTTTAACCTCTCTTGAATTTTCTTCATCTTCTACATGGTTTGATGAACCAAATCTGGTCCTATCAACTCAGCTTCGCCAACCTCAAACCAGCCAATAGAATATTTACACATCTGCCCATATAGAGCCTTATGCAGAGCTATGTGAATAGTGGAATGATAACTTTTATTGTATACAAACTCAATAAGAGGCAAGTGGTCATCCCAATTACCTTTGAAATCTAAAACACAAGCTCTCAACATGTCCTCTAAAGTTTGAATTGTGTGTTTTTCCTAACCATATGTCTGAGGATGAAAAACAGTACTAGGGTTCACCTTCGAACCCATACCTTTCTGAAATGACTTCAAACTGTGTGATAAACTAATCACCTCTATCTAAAATGATGGACAAGGGGACTCCATGCAGTCGAACTAAATCCCGAATGTATAGATTTTCATACTCTTTTACACAATTGGTAGTCTTTACTGGTAAAAAGTGGACTGATTTGGTCATCCAATCAACAATCATCCAAATGGAATCATGTTGTCTACGAGATCCGATACACCAATAATGAAGTCCATATTAATCATTGATGAGTCCACAGATTGGACTCATTTAGGGCTTTATTTTAATAGAAATAGTGTCCTCAAATGCTTATTTTATCTCAATATCTGATGAAAATGCTTCAGTTTCAGGTATTTGAAGTTTTAGTGGAAGCATGGACACTTAGGCACAAAAAGGAACGAAAAGGCTGAAAAGAACAAGAAAATGAAGGCCTGAGGATCTCCGACTTCACTTGGCGAATCGCCGAAGGGTCTCACTTCGCCTTTTGTTCCAGTGTGCTGAGCCCTGAAGGAAAGGATCAAGTCGGCAGAAAAAGGGAGCATTCGGGCATCGCCGAATAGTTCCGCGAAGCAGTACTATGTCACCCAATGACACAGAGCACAACTATGCCGAAGGACACTTCAAGACGGTGATGAACAACACCAAAGGGCGAATCGTCGAGTTCATCGGCGATTCTGACTAATGTCGCCGAGTGATCCGCTACAACATACATTTTTGAAAACTATAAATACTCGTTGAGAGTTATAGCTTAGTATGAGATTTTATAATCATTTTGAGTGAAAATTTTATACAATATAATTTTTAGTACTTTGTACTTTCAAGTTTTGAGAGGGTTTTGGAAAACTTGAAGAAAAGAGTTCAGCTTCCCCAAGTTGGAAGTGAGTCTTGTCTATTCATATTTCTTTGCTTAAATCAAGGCTTAATTTCTTATACCCATTTGATTTCACTATCATTTTGGGTGTATTTTGTTATTTGTTGATGTGTGGCTAAAAAACTCCATTCTTGGTGTGTGATTTAGCAAATATGTGTTGATATTAGTGTTGGGTCTTGCTTGCTGGTAGGTTAGATGTATTTTAATGGTGATTTCACCTAGTGGTTGTGGTTTAAGTTAATGGGTTTGTAGTTGCAAATACAAAGTCACCCATGTGTTTTCAGCTTGCCCGAGAGGGAGGTCGCGAAACCAAGACCACTAGACTGATGGCCTAAGGAGTGGGTCAACATGAGGTTCAGCCCGAGAGGGTGAGCCCTAGTC